>JACBYL010000304.1:0-55324 GCA_015266385.1 Trichoderma oligosporum | reverse complement strand
GGGAGGGGAGGGGCATGACAATGATGTATTTTTATTCGATTATATATAACTTGGACTCAAGGAGCATTTTTTTTGTCGTTGAAAGCAGGGCAGCGGAAGAGGAAAAGAAGAAGTTTTATAGGTGAATTGTTTAAGTCGAAGCAGCATATAATCCGTACATACGAACGAAGTATGTGATTTCTTGGCTTTTGAGTTGAATAGGGAGGGGGGGGATGCAATTGCTGGATACGCTATGAAATGAATCTATCCACCTACGAATAAGTATGTACAAGTATGTACATACTCGTATGGTCCTAGGTATGGTGTGGAGCTGATTAGCTTCTATACAAGAGTACTCCGTATACCTCGTTCATCTGTATTTCCATTTTATTGCCATTAGAGTACTAGTCCAAGTGTTAACTTGCATTGTTCATGTTCTCTTAATGGCAGATTTGGCATTGCTGATCAGCGTGACAAATGAGGGGGCTATTTAAGGGTCCTGCTTAGTGGTGTATGTACTGTACAGGTACGGAGTACGGAGTACAAGTAGCTTTAATTAGAGCCCTTTTCTGCGCTATGGTATATAAACAATACACATATATATATATATTATTAATAAATATTAATTACAACAGTCTTTTAAGAATTGAATGTATTCTATTCTTTTCATCTTCTCTCCGTTAGTCAATCAACTAACCTTAGCGAAACTAGTCAAGAGGGCCATCAGGTGCAGAACAGATGTTGGAGCCCAGATTTTAATGTAACTCTGCATGTTTCAAAGGGCCATTTTACAGGAGTGGAGTCAATCATCAAGCCTGAGCTTTTGTTGGTCAGTGGAGCGAGAAGGCCCAGCAATATAATAATATAATAAAGACATTAATTAACTGATCGAGATACCAAATACAATTACAATACTTTTGGGTGTTTTTTTTATTTACCTGTGCTATTTGTTTATTTTTGTTTGTCTATTTATTTAATAATCGAGGCAATTCCGTAGATAATAAATAATATAATATAATATCGAATATCGAATAATGAAGGTACTTGACGTAAAAAGAATCGTGCAAAAAAAGGAACCTTCATTCTGTTTCCTTTCCCCAGTCCAGTGGGCAGTGCAAGAGAGAAGCGCATCTTTCAAGGAAGCGGAGCCCCCGGCTTTATTGGATTTTTTTTTTTTAAATCAATTCTCTTTACTTGCATTTGTCTTGTCATCCCTTATCTTTTCCCCGGTGCTTGAGACACACGCAGCTTCGTAAGCCACCATCGCCTTTTTCTCATTTTCTCCATCTTTACAACTTGCGACTCTTGACGCTCATGGATATGCAGCATCGTTGACCATTTCGTCCTCTTTGCTTACATTAGGCTCTTTCTTCTGTCATCCCTTATCTTTTCCCCGGTGCTTGAGACACACGCAGCTTCGTAAGCCACCATCGCCTTTTTCTCATTTTCTCCATCTTTACAACTTGCGACTCTTGACGCTCATGGATATGCAGCATCGTTGACCATTTCGTCCTCTTTGCTTACATTAGGCTCTTTCTTCTTTTTCTTCTCTTCTTCTTCTTCTTCTTCTTCTTCTTCTTCTTCTTCTTCTTCTCTTCTTCTTCTTTTTATTGTCTGATTTTCGCATTCCTTCTATTTATTCGCCTTCCCCCCCTCCCCCCCCTTTTGTCCTCTGTTCTGTCGTCTCTCATTTTCTCGACGCTCGTTTCTTTTTTTGTGTGAACCCCCCCCTTCGATCTGAATGGCCCCCTCGACATCGCGTGCTCTTCCCTGTTCGCTCGCCTATCTATAGTCGTTATAGTCGATACTCTACGAATGGTTTTGCGCATGTTTGACGCCTAAGCCTTTCTGTTTGTTCTTTGTATTCTACATACATCTACATAATTTAGCCCATCATGCCTTCAGAAAAGGTACCGTTTTACGATCCGGTGCCGCCGACGTACGATGAGGCATTGGCTGGCAGTAGTCGTGGCTGGGCGCCACCTCCTCCCTCGAGAGATCCCATCGACGACCGCAATGCGACCGAGACCGAATCGCGATCACTATTACCTCGTGCAGCTGATAATGCACAAGGCTCTAGACGACACGATGGATACCGGGCTCCGACGGTGGAAAGCGATGACGAAGATAGCCTATGGGGTAGCGATAGCGATAGCGATTCGGATGAGACGAATCAGGTGCGTCGAGAGATGGAAGAGCTGGAGATTGAGGAACCGAGCAGCGCGAGAAGAGGCACCATATGGGGGAAGACGATAGGTTTCAAGCTGTCGCTGCCCAAATGGAAATGGTCTTGGCGGCCAAGACTGCCCCGTATCCGGATACAGTTACCATCGCGATCGCCAGGATCAACGGCGGCCGAATCTTCCGCTGAAGCGACCGCCGACGGTGAAGAAGTTGACAACGTGAGATCATGGATGAACGACTTTGCCTTTCCAAAGGTGAATAGTATGATGGTCATTGTCACGTTTGCGCGCTTGTTGGCGCTGACCATTGTCATTGGCTTCATGTACTTTCTCTTTGCGAGTGGCATGTTGTCCGGCATGACGAGTGGAGTGAACAACGGAGGCATGCGCTTCGACCCGGAAGATCTTCGAACTCATTTACAAAAGAATGTCGATCCCAGAAGAATGCGCGCTGCCGTCAAGATCTTTTCGAGTTATGCACATATTGCCGGCACGGAAGGTGACTATGCGACAGCCATGGATGTAGAGACCATGTTCACCAAAGCAGGATTAGAAGATGTGCAGGTTGACGACTACTACGTCTATCTCAACTATCCACGCGAAGACGGCCGGTCCGTGCAGATTATGGATAGTAGTGGGGAGACGGCAATTTGGACCGCCGCACTGGAGGAGATTGAGCGTGGCGGGGAGTTATCCGGAAAGCAAACTTTGGCGTTTCACGGGCACTCTAAATCTGGTGATGTCAAGGGTCCGTTGATTTACGCAAATTACGGGTCAAGGGAAGACTATCAGAAACTCAAGGATAAAGGTATCGATACGAAGGGGGCTATCGCTCTTGTTCGATATTATGGAACACAGACAGACCGCGCCCTCAAAGTCAAGGGCGCTGAGCTGGCGGGCTTTGCAGGCTGTCTTATTTACAGCGATCCTGCCGATGATGGTTTCCTCAAAGGTGATGTCGCCCCGGGTGGGCGGTACATGCCAGAAGATGGTGTTCAGAGAGGCGCCGTCAGTCTGATGAGCTGGGTTGTCGGCGATGTCCTAACGCCAGGATGGGAGAGCAAGAAGGACGTGCCCCGGATGAAGGTTAACGAAACACCGGGACTCGTCAAAATCCCTAGTCTTCCGCTCGCTTGGAGAGACGCAAAGATACTGCTGCAACATATCCAAGGCTTTGGAGAAAAGGTACCGGATGCTTGGAAGGGAGGTGTGCCTGAAGTCGCTGAGTGGTGGACCGGAAATTCTTCGTCACCGATTGTCCGTCTGCAAAACGAGCAGGATGAGATTGAGAAACAGCCCATTTGGAACGTCTATGGTAAGATTGTGGGCATGGAGCAGACAGCCAAGTCGGTTATCCTGGGTAATCACCGAGATGCGTGGGCATTTGGCGCAACCGATCCTCACACAGGCACGGCCATTATGATCGAATTGGCACGCATATTCGGCGACTTGGCAGACCGAGGCTGGAGACCTCTCCGCACCATCGAGTTCATGTCGTGGGATGCAGAGGAGTACAACCTTATTGGATCTACAGAATTTGTGGAAAAGAACCAGGATGCTCTGCGCGAGAATGGCATTGCCTATATCAACTTGGACACAGTTGTGTCCGGGACTAAATTCCGTGCAGCCGGTTCTCCTGTCCTCCGAAAAAGCTTGTTTCATGCCATCGAGCGAGTCATGGACCCGAACCAGAACGCTACCCTCAAGGACTTATGGGATCATCAGGGCAGCAAGCTCGAAGGATTAGGCGCAGGCAGCGATTACGTTGCCTTCCAGGATATTGCCGGAACAAGCTCAATAGATCTCGAATTTGTCGGCGAACCGTTTCCTTACCACTCCAGCTACGATAATTTTGATCTTATGGAGCACGTTATCGATCCGGGTTTTACGTACCACGGCTTGATGGCTCAAGTTGTCGGTTTGATGCTGCTTGACTTGGCAGACCGACCTGTTCTGCCCTTTGATTTGATCAACTACGGCCGGAATCTAGAAGCTTGGGTTGACGAGCTGGAGGCATGGGCGAAAAAAGAGGAAGAGAAAAAGAACAAGAAAGGTATTCTTGAATTTGGCCAACTCAAAGACGCGGCCAAGCTGGTGTCAGCAAAGGCAGGAGAGTTTTCGAATTGGGAGATGGAGTGGGACCGTGCCATCGTAAGTAGTGGAGGATGGGAGACGAATGAGTTGGGCAAGGCACGAATCGTATATAACAATAAAATGTCCATGTTTGAGTCACTTTTATTGGATTTGGAGCTCGGCGGTGGTGTAAGTCTTTCCTCCCCCTTTTTCCCCTCTCACATCGCTTCTACCCTCTTAGTTCAGGAGTGAAGATTACTGACATGATTTTTTTTCTTTCTTTTCTTTTCCCTCTGTTCCAGATACCCAACCGTACACAATTCAAACACGTCGTCTTTGGTCCACAGGCATGGTCAGGTTATGAGGAAGCCTTCTTCCCTGCCATCCGTGACCTTGTCGATTCCGAGGCATGGGATGGCGCCAACAGGTTCATTACCAAGACAGCAGCACTAATGACCAAAGCGGCATCTGCTTTGGAGATGTAACGAACGATTTTTATCCTTTCAACTTTTATTTTGTGCCAACTCGTTGTTTTCGAATATTCTTTCAACATCTGGTGTTAAAACATCATGTCTCTCATCATCACACCAACTCACGCTGACTATTTTCCACATTTTATATATCACAAAAAACTCCTCGCCCATACATAATCCAAAAATCCTTTTTTATTTTATTTTATTTTACGACGGAGCCTAGAAGGATTGAAGAGAGGGTAAGGTAGGGAATCTTTTTTTTTGGGGGGGTGGGGAGGAGGAGGATGATGGATAGCGCTCGAAGGAGGTTATGCTGTGTTTTTTTTTTGTTTACCACTTCCGCGACTTTTACTCGCCAACTCTTCCTTTTTTTTTTTGTGTGTGTGTGTGTGTTACAACTATTTTACTTGGTCTGTGTGAAGATGCGGTTTGTTTGCAAAAAGGAATGATGGGTCTTTTTTGTTTTTGGGTCGGGCAATAACGCTGTGTAGTAAGTAGTACCTTACTACTATTACCATACTACTACTCCTGGCTTATTTGTGAATCCTTTCTCCCTTATCTGAGAAACGGCATGGCAATGGAGTTTTTTTTTTTTTTAAGGTCACCGTTGTAAAAAAAAAAAAAAAAAAAAAAAGAAAAAAAGAGAGAGAGAGAGAGAGAGAGAGAGAGACAAACAATATGCTCCAACTCCACGTGCTATTTTATTATATCCATGTAACCTGCTTTGTCTTTGTATATTCTTTGTTTTTGTTTTATTCTGTTTCTCACTCCTTCTTACTCGCCAACTCCTCCTGATAATCCTTCATGGACACAAACCTGCCAATAACATCATACTTTTCAGTAAACCTCTCCTCCCAACCCCTCAAAGACTCCATCTCATCCTCTCCCAAATCAGCCAACGTATCCAACGGGCCATCCAAATCCTTAGTCAACATCTCCTCGTCAAAACTCTGACATGCCAAGCCGCGACTAGCATCCCTCCCGGCGAAATTAGCATAGGGCCCTCCAGGACCGTAGAAATTGCGACCGCGAGTGACGTCGAAGACGGCGCCTCGGACGGCGAGGAACACTGGCGCGCCGTTCTCGCCGTTGAAAGGGAGGAGCGTGTGGGGGTTGTACGTTTTGAAGACGGTGGGCGGAGCTGGCTTGGGGAGTTGCGGGTAGGTGGCTTTGGAGAAGAAGACGGAGTAGGCTGTGTAGACGATGATGGAGAAGAGGATGACGTTGAGGGGTGAGACGAGGCCGGCGCTGTGGTTTTTGGATTTTTAGCTTTTTTTTCTTTTCTTTTCTTTTCTTTTCTTTTCTTTTCTTTTCTTTTCTTTCCGTTTTCCACATGATGGAACGAGAGGCAATGTATATAATATAACATAACATAACATAACAACATACCTAAGGGTTTCTTTGGCGGCCTCTTCGTTCATGCGCTGCTCGACGTACTCCATCTTTTTGATGCTGGTGAAGGATGGTTCAAACAAACAAACAATATATCAGTCAATCAACCAAATGATGTGCAAGATTGTTATTGAAGTGGAAGAGATGTTCGAACGATCAAAGTGAGGAGGGAGAGATGGCGTATATAGCATAAAATGGTTGCATAATAGATAGATAGATAGATAGATAGATAGATAGATAGATAGATAGATAGTTTATTTAGTAAGTGTATTGATTAATTAATATCGCTCAACGCCTTGAGCTGATGGTGGCACTTGCGGTGATAGTGATGGTGATGGTGCCCCCCCGCCGCCGTCATGGTGATTCGAAGTGTTGCCATTGTTTCTCTATTGGTTGGTTGGCGGCAAAAGCTCGGATTACTACTCCGTGCTGTTGGGATGATTCTAAGCAGTTCTATATTTTTCTCGGACCTCGGTAGATTGAGATGAGAATGAGAAATGAGATTTATCAATCTTCAGTATTTTAATATATTTACGAAAAAAGAAGAAGAAGAATATGTATATATATATATAAAGAGAAATACAAAAGCGATTAATCTAGAGTTCTTAATTGAAGACTATGCATACATAGATATAGGTAGGTACTACTAGATAGGTAGTAGTGACCGTACCTACCTTAGTAGTTAGTATTGCTAGTGTATGTACTCCGTACATATTAAAAAAACGCAAAAAACGCAAAAAAAAGAAGAACACGTGGAGACAGAGGGATTTGAACCCCCGACCTTTTACAGGCTTGTATTAATCGAATAATGCAAAGCAAACGTGATACCCCTACACCATATCCCCCGAGTTGAAAGTAGTAGCATTCATCATAGATAATAAGGGTACACGATGACAAACCTTTTTGCTGTGAGAATTCATCGAATGCGAAATCAGTCTTGGGCTGGGCTCAGGCTTGCTTGCTATTTACTTTAGCTACATATACACTTTGATATTTTTATTTTCTTTCATCGTGAAAACTGATTACTTTATAGAAAAACATCTCGATAGTGGAGCACACAATGATCTATCCTTAAGCGACTCACTCGCACACGCATTCATGAAATGGGCTCTAAGCAAGCATAGACAACAATCAACAATCAATCCAACATTGCAATCCTAAACGTTGTAGCAAAATTTTTTTTTTTTTTTTTTAATAAGAGACTTCCTTCTTTTTACATTTACTTACACTCTACCGACCCTCTTATAAAAAATCTGCGCCGCCTCCTGCATAATTGCCTTGACCTTTGCTGAATCCAGTTTCTCTCCCCGTCGAAAGTTGTACAGTCCATTTGTTTCCTGCTCGATATCCGTTCTATCGTTTTTTTAGTTAGCATATCATAGAATACAGTGTATGCAATAATCTCATACTCACAGCTGTGTATAAACGAATCCGCAGCAATGGCCTCCTCCGGCCACGCCCCTAACAAGCCTCTCAATCCGATTCAAGAGATCCTCATCATCAGTGGCAGTAGTATAGCCCCAATTTCGAGAATCATCCCCGTCGTCTTTTTGGCTTAGTGCAATGTTGATGCCGCCAAACTCTGTGCATATGACGGGCGCTTTGGGGTTGTGGCGAGAGCCCTGGTCAATATTGGTGATTTCTCCTATAAATAGATCTCTTCCGGCCTTTGGACTGAGAATAGCATCTAAATCTGCACATGTCTTCTCCAATTCGGGCCCGTCGCTGTAATCATGAAAGGTGGAGAGGTCGGTGCAGACGTGTTCCCAGCCGCAGTTGTCGTTGATACTCCGCGTGGGATCCAGCGTTCTAGGAGAAATTTTATGATGAGTGAGCAATCACACACACACACACACACACACACACGCATAATAGACTAATAGAGATGAAAGAAAAGAGAAGATAAAAAGAAAAGAAAAGAAAAGAAAAATCTTACTTGGTTAAATAGTAGAGAGCGCGTATGTGATTGCGCTGCTCTACATTGTCCTTGAGCGCCGTGTACCCCCAGCTCTCATTCACTGGTGTCCATGTCACGACAGAGGGATGGTTAATTGCCAGTTTAACAGCTTCTGTCCACTCTTGGTTGAAGCGGTCGACGTATTCTCCGCTAAACTGGTAAGCGTTTGCCATTTCGGCCCAGACCAAGTATCCCTTTCGGTCAGCCCAATAATAGAATCGAGGGTCCTCTACTTTTTGATGCTTCCGGCACCCGTTGAAGCCCATCTTTTTGGCCAGTTCAATATCTACCTCTAAGCTGTGAGTAGATTCAGGGGTCAAGAAAGAATTTGGCCAGTAGCCTTGATCCAGATTCAACATCTGGAAGTAAGGAGCATCATTCAGCTTCCATAGGCCATCGTCGTTGAACCATTGTATTGATCGCATGCCCGTTGTTGTCTTGATTTCATCCAACGCCCGTCCGGAAATCGCATCCAAAAGCCTAATTGTCAGATCGTATAGCTGAGGATGCTCTGGTGACCAAAGAGCGACACCGTCTCGCCAGCAAGATGCATCACTCAACGGTGCATCTCGAAGTACTGATTCGGAGAGAGCAGAAATATTGTCCTTTGAGAGACGCGCACTTAAGTTGAACTTGCTTGATCCTTCCTTGACATCAATCATGGCAGACTTGGAGACTAATTGTCCCCCAAAACCGACCTCTGCCTCGACGACGTATCCATGACCAGCCTGCAGACCCAGAGTGGCGGTGGTGAAATAAATATCTCCCGTTTGGATATCATTTGATCGAATTACAGTGCCATAACTGCTATCAGCAATCCGTGCTGCGGGAGCGACTTCTAGCCACACGGATTGCCAGATTCCTCCAGAAGGAGTATAGAAGATGCTCTCCGGCTTGGCTCCCCAATACTGCTTTCCCCGTGGCTGAGTCAAATCAGAAGCCGAATCATAGACACGGATCGTCACTCGGTGAGAGCTACGATCAACTGCATCCAATGCATCGGTGATATCAAATTGGAACGGAACGTGGCCTCCCCGGTGGCCGCCAACGTAGCTCCCATTGATCCAAACAGAGGCTTCATAATCCACAGCGCCAAACCTGAGTAAAACACGATGACCGTCTCGTTGTTCATCTTTATTCCGCAAATCCGAGATGCTTCGCTCATACCAAAGCACCTCGTGAATGTCGCGTTCGTTAATACCCGATGCAGGACATTGAAATACAAATGGAACAGATATGGTACGCTTGTGATTGACAGCTCCTGCAGAACCTCGTGTAAAGACATTATCCCTCAGTAGATCCTGAGTTCCAGCAGCAATGCGTTGAGTGATGGTGTCATTTTCGGGCTTGCTTCCAGCGTCTTTCTTTTCTTCTGCCTTCTTGACAGCGATTGAAGCTGGTAAACCGGACTGATGCCACCGCAAGGCCTGCCCAACATCGTCATCATCAAACAGGAAATCCCAAGGGCCATTTAGCGACAGCCAGCGTGATCCATTGCGCTGGAAATCCGGACGAGGATAATCTGATGAATCATGATATTGATCAACCATCTTTGCTAATCTGTCAGCCCTTCTTCTATGAAGTTGTTGCGAGCATCCAGCAAACGTTTGTGACAAGGATTTTCCAACTTGCCCCGCGTGGTGATGAGGGGGATTTGCATGTTTGTTTGTCCACCGTGTCGTGACATATCATTGCCTCAAGAGATGGCTGCCAGACCCAGTTCTTTGCATCCATCGAGTGCCAATCATGACGTCGCCGGCTATTACAGGAGCGAGTCGAGTCTAAAGCCCGCTCTTTAGCGGGGGGGTCTTGGTGTTTCTGTATAAGGGTTCCTGTACCTGGTTTCGGATATAAAGCACTTGGTTTTCCACTGTATGAACGATTTCTTTGTCACTGTGATATTGATCTGATTCTATACGTTAGTTTTGCAGCATATGCCAACGAGTAAGACGATATTAGCCCTTCCGGTAGGTAGACTGCGCTGATTCACGTTACTGGATGTATCTATCTCTAACTGGTTCGCCCATCACGATGCAATTCGAAGCATTCCCTTTTTCACCAACTTTAACAGAATTTCTGTTCATTCATAAATTTTAAAGATTTGGATTAATTGGTCTGTAACAAATACCTGGTAAATAACCTGGAGCTACTCCTAGGCTGATATACTGTATGAGTCTCAAAATACTCTCATTTATCTACCAAAATGTCAAGATGCTGCATCCCATTGACCCAAATAGCATGTGGCAGCAATATATTGTAATTTTGGTCATATGTTCCTAATAGAGATAGATGATAGTATAGACCACTAGTCTAACCTCTTCTCATCAGCTTCACATCCATAGATTCGCACCTAAGTATAGTCAGTCACCTGAGTATGAGTATATCCCAACAGAAAAAGCCAGAGGGCTGAGTAAATAGAAATGATCAATGCTCTGAGGCTGATCCGTGCGTGGCAAAAAAATGATAATCTCGAGGTACACAATCACCACAGCTCATGGCAGGCTGTGCTTCGTATTTGTGCTTGGTCAAAGAGTACGCTGTAGAAGCGGTCAACGACGCCCTCTTAGCCATGTACGACCCCAGCCACGTTCAGCTTTCATATAACACTGCATAACAAGAGGCAGAAATTGGCTCGCAACGGAGTCTAAAACTGAGTTTTTGCTGTCGCTATACTAAGGTTGTTTGTGGAACGGTGATCCCGGATACAGACTGTTGGTCGGCAGATCGCACGAGATGAAGATTTACACGAAATTAGGAAGATCCGTAGCGACCCGTAGCCGTCCCACTAAAGATTGTTGTAAAAGATGATAAGGGTATATTCTGTACTGACGGATATGAATAGAATATGCCTGTGCGTTCGTTTTAGCCCAGTATTATCTTCACTAGGCATATGGAGTAAATTTGAAAGGGCTTCCTCAGTTGTTTGATGTCTTGGTTTAGTCTTGTACGAGTTTCCATATGGAGCTTTGTAGCGTAAAAAGCGTCATGCACTACATGGCGCACTCAAACTCCGAAGACACCATCGAGCCAGAGACTACGCAGATGAATCCATCAAGGCAGACGCTGCCAGATGTTTGTCTTCTCAGCCACCTGCGGAACCAAAATGAGATACGAGACATGAATAGTGTTACCCACTGTGAGCTGATGTACGACGCTGATGCAATCGAACGAGCGCCGCGCCACTCTGTTTACCAGATAGTGGCTCCCGTATTCAGCATTTATTGTTTTCTTTTTTTTTTTCTTTCTTGAGTATTCTCGTTGGCACTTAGTGCTCCGTAATGCTCCGCAGAGGCTTCCATCCTTTCAACGTGGCAATGCAAGGGCAATCTGAACCCAAATCATACTCGTATTCCCTTTTTGAGACCACAGTCGAAGTCCAAGCTTTTATGTATTCCATACAAGTATATACTCTGTAGTATGCATAAAAGATTCGAGCCTCCCTGAGATAGGATGGCGGTTGGCTGGAGAGATGACAAGGGTTAATTGTTTGCAGCCCAATCCCTTGATCTTGACGCAGCATCACGAAGTGACATGTCCTTAGCAGGGACGGCTGGGTAACGGGTCTTTCGGACTTATTGAAAGAATTCGATCCTTTGCAGGCTGAGCATTGAGACTATTGTCTTTTCTTTTTTTCTCTTTCTTTTCTTTCGCGCGTGATGTCCTTTGTGAGATGGCGTAGGTGACACAAGAGGGGGGGGGGGGGAAGAAGAAAGAAAAGCAAAGGCGCTGAATCAAAGCATCAGTGGAATAACTACTTGATACATGTACCTGCAATTGCTACCGCAGGCAGAGACGCTGTCACATGACTTTAATTTGACATTAGACGTAACTACTGGCAACATCTAATACGTTTTCTCTCTCCCTCGATTCGGTACTGCTTCTAGACTAGAGTAAGAAGAGTAAGAAAGAATTTTTGTTTTTATTTCTTATTTTTATTTTCTTTCTATCTCACCGTCCTTTCTAGCAGTTGTTGATAGGTTCCATTGCATAATAAAAACATAGGAGAAAAAGTCCTATGATAGTAAGAGAAACCCAAATACGAGGTTGTTTGCCTGTCGATCACTGCAGCCCAAACTAACTGTGGCATTTGGCATTGCATTGGCGCCGCTCAGGGAGGATTAGAACAATGCTTTAGCGTCCGCGTGTCCGCTAAGCCCGCTAATCCTCCCTAAAGAAGCCCCCCCTCAGAATCAGTGAAGCAGCCCAGGCACTCGCTTTAATCAGAGTATCCAGTACCTCTTCAGCAGCACAATACCATATAGACCCATTGCGTACAGAGTACCCCCATTTCTTTGACACCCGATAGCCGGCATTGAAACGATCAATGCGTTCAGGCCTTTGTGGGAATACGAGATTCGTGATACGTCATGTAGGTAAAAATGGCTGGGGCTGGTGTTCATCCAGCCTCTTGTGCATCAACAAAGGAAAAAATCCCATCAAACTCGGGCTCTCATCAGGGCATTGAGATGAATGTATTGATCCATGTACCTGTGTTTGTACGAGTGTACCCAACTCAGCATCCATCGGAGGCACAATTCAACGTTACCTACAGATGGTACATCGTTTTTATATAAAAGCCAGCGATGATCCGTGGGCCCGGTTTGTCTTGTCAGCATCATTCTCAAGCAAACCGTCATCTATCTAATAAAGCATTTATACCGCAAGAACAACACCTCTTCAAACTTTCCATCTTTCTCTAACCGTCTCACTCATCTCTCTTTACCAAAACAAATCATGTTAAACATCTTGTCCACTCTTCTCCTAGCCGGCTCGGCTCTGGCTCTACCCTCACGTTTCATTCCTCGAGATGCCAATGCCCCTTATCCGGTGCCATCACCATCACCGTCACCATCAACAGGATGCACTGCCAGCTCTACAAAACTCTCAGCTTGGACTGTCAACAACTTTGACTTCCACGCCTCATACATCTTCACAACACCTGCTCACCAAAACTCGTGGGGCTACGTCAACTTCACCTTGACTAACCCGGCTGTTGACTACACGCCTATTTGCAGTGCCTCATCTGATCAGCTCTCTGATTTCTTCTATGGCAACTTCGTCTATAACTGTGACATACCCGTCACGGCCGATCAAGCTAGCTTTACCTTTTCACGCCCTAATAATAACCTACGACTTAACCAAACGTGGAACTGCGCCGACGAAGGCAGTCGTTTCTCAGCCCAAGGAGGCGTCATCCTCAACCTCAACTGTTCCGATACAACTTGGCAGAATCCAGCTTGGACGCCCGGTCAGATTTACTCTGAGCGCACCGTTACTTGCGGCAAGAAGACTGTTCCCGCGCCAATTGAGTCCATCAGTGCCGTACTATAATATGGTGCAAAACAGAGAAAGAGAGCAATCTTGGCTTTGCTTCAAAATAGGACTATAATTATGTGTCCCGTTATATTTTAATGAGGAGCTGTGAATGGGTGGGTAATGTGTTTTGGGATGTATGAATGGGACATATATATACATACACATATAATGTCTTCAGGGGGAAAGAGGGCTGGGAGTTTATATTTGCTTGCATGGGATGTTTTGTCCCTCATGACGATCTAGATCAAGGACGACAAGTCCATCTTTTGACGATCAACGGCATTCTTTATGATGATGAAAATGGGTATTAGAAGAGGGTATTTATGAGGCACAATATTAGATTTGCCCACATACACATAATGTTAAATCCATTCAAAAACAATGTTGCTGATGATGATGATAATGCCAAGTGATAGCCCTTGTACGTAATGGCTCGTTTGACTCTCTCCTCTTTCATATATTTGCTTTACACATTATTTTACCGTTACTTGATGAATCTTGAATGAAAAGTCTCTTCACGTTTTCATCCCGAAGAACGCTCCATTTCACTAAACAAAAAACGTAAACAAGCCTCTCCATGAGGACATGGGTCCAGATTCTGCGACAGCTTCAACAAAACATGTCTAAATAACTCACGAAAAAGTCAATAACCCCAGCCTTATTACTCCATCGTTAGCTTTGCTTTACGTCTCTCGAGTCATGCTTGAACTCAAAACGAGGGATATCTCATCACTAGTAAGATGCCGTCTCCATTATCCCCATGGGCGCCCTTTGTTTTCAATATTGCTAGTCAGACCCTCGTATATAAGGGAAGAAGAAGAAGACTATTTCTTTACCAATAACAAAGAGCCTTGTCACGGCGTGGCCCTCGGCATCTTCTGACCGCCATGCTACAAAGCACTAAACGCTTCGTACTACCATTCAAGCATCCAAGCCAAAAAAAAGATATTTATTACTTAAGAACAAGTTGCACTTGAATACGAAGCAGTAAAATAAAGAAAAAAGAAAATCCAATTCCAAGTTTTCTCTGCTCCAAAGCGGCAAATTTGCAGCACCGGCTCCTCTGATTGGAAGAAGCTCCGATCGCGTCATCGGCCCACGCCGGGTCCGGGCTCGACAGAATCGGGAAAGGCCCCGATGTCGTGATCACCTCGTCTCGGCGCCGGCCTATTTTTTTTTTCTTTTTCTTTTTCTTGGTTTGCCGCTTTTTTTTTTTTTTTTTTTCTGCGTTTTTTGTTTTTTCTTTTTTTTTTTTTTTTTTTTTTTTTTTTGGGTAGGCGGGTTGCCCTTCGGCTTTCTTAGGTATTCGAGAAGGATTCTAGACATGAAGTATTTCCGTTGTGGCGTTTTTTTACCCTTCCTTCCCCTTGTCTATGGGATTTAAGTAGTACGAACCGTTGTTAGTTTTATACATGTGAGAATGGATAGCGTCGGCAAATGTTACTTGCTTTTTAGGGACAACAACTTGAAGTTTGGCTATGGCTCGTGTCAAGTTGTGTGATTTCGTTGGAATCGCGCCATCATATCTCATGTTTCTATTAGACTTACATACTTACCTACAAGTATACAAGTAAGTGTGTAGGGAGAGGTAGGGAGTCAAGTTATGTACTTGGTACTTGGCCAGGAGGAACTTACTCGTTTACTCCATGCTAGTTAGATCCTGAAGCTTTCTGACTCATGGATATCTTTGAGCTGTCACTTACATGGTAGATACAAGATATTAGACATTCACAGCAAATAGTATGCAGCAAATCCATACAATAACATACTTGTACATACACCAGTAGAGTTGTAAACCAACCCTATCTACTACCTAGTATCTGATCCTCTCTCAACAACTCCCCAGGGCAAGCATCACCAAGCACCTCCAAATCCATCTCGGCCCAACTCGATATAAAAAAAACCACCACCACCACCATCGATGTTACCTCAACAGGGGGAGGGGCGGGGAGCTCTTTGCGTTCGTTTAGCATCCGATGGCACCATGCGGACCAGCCCCGCCCAAAGAGACAAGCTTTTTTATTCCTTTTCTTCAGTTTCTCTCTCTGTATGTACTTGTCCTTCAATGTTCCTTTCCAATAACCTTTTCCTTGGTTCTGGTGCTTTTCTAGCCTCTGATCCATTTTTTGCCATTCCCGTTTTTGGGGCCTAGGGGGGGGGGGGGGGGGGGGGGTGCTTTTTCCCCCTTGGGGCGTGTCGATCCACACCATGTGCTTGCCAGGTTATGGAGTCTATAAGGGAACTGGATTTCTTTCTTTCTTTAAATTCTTAATGCTCCCCTTCTTCTTTCTTTGGCTCTCATGACTTAGTATCAGCTTTCTTTTTTTTTTCTTCTCCCCTTCCAGTGATTTCCTTGTCATCTGTGGGGCTGGGTTGTGTTTGTATATATTTTTGACAACAAAGCTTTCTGTTTTGTGAGAAACTGTCAATATGTCGGGAATTAAGAACTTTGCTATCCCGGTCAACGAGGATGTTACCAAGTTGAACCATGGCAGTAGTGAAGCCGCTTCTATCGACAATGGTACTGCAGGTATGTTGTTGTTTCATAATATATCATGATCATCATGAGTGTTTCTACTCCTTTATGCTTTTCTCAAAAAGCGAGACGAGAGACGGTGAAAAAAGAAAAAAAAAGAAAAAAAGGAAAAGGAAAAGAAATATATACTAACTTTCTCTCTCTTTCTCTCTCTCTCTCTCTTTTAGGCGCTCTTGAACAGGCTCGAGAAGCCAAACGCCAAATAGGCATTCCTTCAGCCTCCATGCTCATCTTCAACCGCATCATCGGTACAGGTATCTTCGCAACTCCAGGATCTATCCTTGCCCTATCAGGCAGTGTCGGCCTCTCCCTCTTCCTATGGGTTGCTGGTAGCATTATTGCCTGGGCCGGAACCGCAGTCTACATGGAGTTCGGCACAGGGCTACCCAAGAACGGTGGTGAGAAGAACTATCTCGAGTACGTCTACCGCAAGCCACGCTTCCTCGTAACGGGCATGTATACTACCTATGTCATCCTCTTGGGATGGGCCGCTGGTAACTCGGTCGTCTTTGGAGAGTACATTCTCAATGCTGCGAGGGTCGAGGTGACGGATTGGAACCAGCGAGGCATTGCCGTGGCCTGTATTACGACTGCTTTCTTGATTCACGGCACGGCCCTGAAGTGGGGACTTCGTCTTCAGAATGTCCTTGGAATCATCAAGCTTTGCATCCTCTTCATTGTCATTATTGCGCCGCTGGTCAATCTCAAGAAGGTCAGAGAGATCAACTGCCTTCATAACGCTTTCGAGGGCACCACTGGAAGCGCTTATGGTGTCGTCACTTCTCTATACAATGTTATTTGGAGCTTCGTCGGCTACAGCAACGCAAACTATGCTCTCAGCGAAACCAAGAACCCGACTCGCACACTAAAGTTCGCTGCCCCTTTGGCTGTCGGCTCCGTCACAGTCATGTACATGCTCGCCAACGTCTCTTACTTTGCCGGCGTGTCCAAGGAAGAGATTATCGAAGCCAAGAGACTTGTTGCAGCTTCTCTTTTCCGAAACATGTTTGGTAACACGGCTGAGAGAGCTCTCTCTGTCTTTGTTGCCTTGTCAGCCTTTGGTAATGTCTTGAGTGTCATCTTCTCTCAGGGCCGTCTAGTCCAAGAGCTTGGTCGCGAGGGCATTTTACCCTTTTCTCGATTTTTCGCCAGCAACCGTCCCTTCAACGCCCCGCTAGCCGGTCTATTCGAGCACTGGCTCATCACCATGATTACCATTCTTGCACCCCCTGCAGGTGATGCCTATAACTTTGTCCTCAAGTAAGTTCTCTTCA
Source organism: Trichoderma oligosporum (assembly GCA_015266385.1). NCBI lineage: Eukaryota > Fungi > Ascomycota > Sordariomycetes > Hypocreales > Hypocreaceae > Trichoderma > Trichoderma oligosporum. The sequence continues at coordinate 38,141 of JACBYL010000304.1, read as the reverse complement.
CGTAAACAAAGCAAACACAGCAAAAGAACCCCCCCCCCAACCTTTTCCTATAGTCAAACAGATAGAAAAAAAAAAGGTTTTCAAACGAATAGTATCTGCGCCTATACTAACAATTCTCAAATAGCCTTATTTCCTATCCCCTTGCCATCATCAATGTGTTCGTCGCCGGCGCTCTTGTCCACCTCTACCGCAATCGCGCCAGCTGGAATTGGAGCCCTCCTTTCAAGGCCACCCTCCCTGTCATCATCTTTTTCCTCCTCAGCAATATCTACCTTGTCGTTGCGCCTTTCGTGCCTCCCGAGAATGGTCAGAGCGTCTACGTTAGCCTCCCTTACTACATTCACTGCGTTGTTGGCTTTGGAGTACTTTTTGCTGGTGCCGTCTATTGGCTGCTCTGGGCCAAGATTTTGCCATGGATTGGCAGGTATGAGCTCGTCGAAGAGACAGTTGTGGATGATATCGATGGATGGGAGAGAAGCTACTTTACAACCAGGTCATTGAAGTAAACGTAGGATCGTGAGCGTAAAAGATATGACAGAGGATGAGGTTACTTTGAAGATGTTTGGATAAACCCAGTAGATCGAAAATAATGTTAATGATTTATCTCTTCTCGAATTCACATCTCGTTACTGTTGACATTGCTGTTCTTTCCCCTGTAGTAAGCTGGGCACTGTGATATTGTTGGTAGTTTGTTGCTCATGTCAATACGTTATTCTCGTAATCATTATCATCATGTTATTAATACAACAGCTAATATCTAGAAGAGAGTATTCGTTCTGTGAAACAACGCAAACAAACTGATCCAAAGCTTATCCAAACTCAAAAAGAATTTGGCATCTAATAAACACCTGACTGTTTCTGAAAAATACATTCTGGAGAAAAACAAATTCCTAACTCCGGCAGTAAAAGGAAAAGGACAAGGAAAAGAAATAAAGAAAAAGGAAAAAGGAAAAAGGAAAAAGGAAAAAGGAAAAAGGAAAAAGGAAAAAGGAAAAAGGAAAAAGGAAAAAGGAAAAAGGAAAAAGGAAAAAGGAAAAAGGAAAAAGACAACAAAAGAGAGAGAAGAAAAAAGAAGAAGAAGAAAAAAAATACCGCCGCAAGTATAGGATGATAGTTAGCAGATTATTCCTCCCCAGCTTTGCTCATCTATATGTTACGTTTTGCGATTAAATGCGAAAATGAAAATGAATGGGCCTCCTCTAAATAAATAGCCTAGCTAATCGATTATTTGTATCATTTCATCACCGTTGTAGTCGTTGTCGTCGTTGTCATCATTTCTTCTGCGCTGTTTCCTTGGGGGCTACTTTTGGTGCTTCTTGTCGAGTAGCGTTCTTCGTCCCTTGTGTGATTTGTCGCAGCTTTCTGTTCTTGTTCATGTTTACTTTCATATTGTTTCCTTTGTGCTGTAGTAGTATAAATGTTTAGTATGCTGTGGTTCAGAAAATCAAGGTATATATATTCTAGACGGGTCTCAGGGCACTTACTCCAAGTTCTCCTTGTGGGTTGTTGGCGATTCGGAGCTTCCAACCATCTCCTGCAGATAAAAGAGATTTAACAAGTTGTTTCGACTTCTAGGGTAAGTTAGTAAACAAGAAGAGCCACGACAAAACAGAATAGTAGTCTTGAAAAGATCGTGCATCTTTCTCTTTTGGAGATGAACTTGACAAATAAAAATAAAATTTGTAACGCAAGAACTCACCCTCAATGCATAACACATAGCCTCCACGCGCTGCGCAAACGATTCATAAGCCTCCTAAGCTCCGTCGGCGCCGCACCAGTGCGGTATCTGAGTGATTCCTTGCTGAGACTGTACGGCGGCCTCCTAATGACAAACGAGAGTCAGTCGTTTGTTTATTCTTGTGGCATTCGAGATCCAAATGACCGGATGAAAGAATAAAGAAAAAGTTTTTTCAAAAAAAAAAAAAAAAAAAAAAAAAAAAAAAAAAAACTTACTACGAGTTCCCAGCAGAGCCACTCAACCGTCTGGTCACTAAGTAGCCGGCCCAAGATTTTCTTCTGCTGCGTCTTAAGCGGCGGGAGAATAGCTTCAAGTTCCTGTGGACTCGGTCGCATGTCGTCAAACGGAATATCAGCCAATTTGCTTGAAGCCGCCGCACCATCTCCCAATTTCTTGCGTCGCAGTTTGTCAATAATTTGATTCCTGTCGTCAGTCTGAAGAGCCTGAGACCACTCCCTAAAGTTGGACCAATCGTTGATAGCGTCGAACAGCTTCTTTATATAGCCCAGCTTGTCGTTGTCGCACTTGGGGAATGTGTGGTCGGTCGAAGGAAAGCTGCAGTTCTCCTTGGGTTTTCGATACATTTCAAGAAGGCGGTGCAACTTCTTCGTGGCAATATCACAAGTGTGAAAATATCCCTGGTAAATGCCCGTGGGTGATTTTTCACTATCCTTTTTAATTTCAAAATCCTCGCTATTGTCAACCCTTATTGTCATATGAGGCTTGATGACACGCTTCTTGGGAGCTACAGGACTCTTGCCGCCGAGTTCGGCTTTCGAGGCGTTGCGCTTGCGTCCTGACGACTTGATGGAAGAAGGGGGCGATATGACAGATAAAGGAGAAGCCATATTTGATGGCTGCTGTCTGTGTGGTGGCTGTACATTTAAGAGCATCGTTTGTCGTGGAGCTTCTTCTTCTTCACGCATGGACATTACCATCGGAGCTGGCTGTCCTGGAATCTCGGGCCTATTTATGCATCGGAAAGGAATGGCGGTTGATGCTGTCTCAAAAGTTGGTCGCTGGACCAAGCCATTCGGCATAACCTCTCCAGCTGCAAGAGGCTGGAAGCCAATGTCAGGGTCTCGAACGGAATCTAGGATGCCATCAATCCCGCGAGGGGTATAATATGTGACTCCAAAAGGGTCCATATCATCTTCAAAGCTGTTGGTCATATTTGCGAGAGGGGGAAATGGGTTCGGATCGGTCCATGGTAACTGGGTATCATATTCGTTGTTCATGTTGTCGTTGTTATATCCCATTATTGATGGTCCATCTCCCCATTCGTTATAGAGAACCAGATCAGGAGATGGCTCCGAAGGGAACCAAGAAGGTGCTGCAGTCGGATTGGGAGACCACTGACTATATTGTGTATCTCCAGTCGGATCACTAGATATGTCATTGTGTCAGTAATTCTAAAATCTCGAACGGGATGGGAATTTCCTTTTTTTTTTTCTCCCTCTTGCACGAATAACGAATACCTACAAAGAAAAACGGTCATCATGGCATTCCTTTATCGCTGGGGAGCGTCGAGCAAAACGTCCAACGAAACTGGTGTTGGGACGCCTTGCTGGTGCTTGTTCAGACAAAAATCCAGAAAATTCGGCGTCGCCATTGTAATGATGAATGCGAGAAGGATCTATCGCTCTAATGCTCGTGCTATCTCCAGTGCCAGGAGCCTTCATGAATCCCCCTCTATCGCCATCAGCAGGGGATGGCTTGTAGTTCCTGTCTCCGTCATCCATAGTAACCCATGCCACTCTTGAGGTGCGCTATTGAATAAAAATTTCGGAGTGGACGGTGTTGTATCAGGACATATGACAGACACGCCAAGAACGGAAAAGAGGAAAAAAATAATCCAGATAAAAAGGGCTAAATGTTGAGAGAGCTGCGGCGGGCGGCGTTGGTGGTGGATGCAGAAAAGCGAGGTTAAGCTGAGAGCTGAGGATCTTATATGTTGTATTTTGGTTGGATCTGACAGGTGAATCAAGCATCAGTGGAGTGCTCATGAACTAATAGTAAGCTGATGCTGAAACGTCAAGCTGCATGAGAAGTTGAAGCGTCAATGTGGAGGTTGCAAGTAAACGCGATTCCTTGGGTGGTGGTGGTACCTGCGAAATGCATAGAATTGTAAGGAAACGTGATCTAGATAGGCTGTTTCAGCACTGATAGCAACCGCCTACCCAACTCCTCTCTACCTAAGGTAAGCTTCAAACTGTACAAGTTATGCAAGTCTCAACTGCAATCGTCACTTGACATGCACGGCTGTCCACATATCGGCATCAAGGGGAAGAGGCTAACTGCATGGTAAGGCTTCTATGCCGTCTTGCCGTCCCCTGTAACTAGATGGCGTATAATGGACGATGAATAGGTAAGTACATGTATTATGAATAGGTATCTACGATTTTGAGGCGAGATAGCATGACAGATACTGCTTCTTTTTCTCTATTCTCTTTTCCTTTCGTCCTTTCTTTTTTCTCCACACTATTGTCCACACCTATTGTGATTTTCTTTAATAAAGTCTCGTTTAGCAAACTTGACTACTGTTTCGTTTTCTTTTGGCTGATTGCTTGCGGGAACAACACAACGAACCCTTTTCCCACCAACGGATAATAGCAATCAAAGCGCATCAATACCATCTTTACGCTGACAAAAGGGCGCCAAGAGTCAGACCCCCTGGGTTTCTGTCCATGAATATGGTGAGCCTCCTTGTTTTTGAGCCAAGAGCGTGATAGCCTATCATTTCACCAACTAGTCAGCTTTGACAAAGTCACATGTAGCCATTCCGTGATGCCTCAACACTAATTTTGATCCATCTTCATCCACACATACCATCTTCAATGAGTACCACCAGTGTGGTATTAGCGATTGATATCCCCCCGTCGGATGCCTTTTATTTTATGCTAGAAAAGACTTCTAACTTTTGAGCATATCGGCGCAAGCATATATATACCTCAAGTAAGAGTATGCCCCAAGCTTCCCAATTGTGTGTACACGAAATATCCATCTTGTTCAGCACAGAATCAAACATTGTTTTTCGCTACACTTTGATCGACATCAGACATGTGGGCTCGGCTATCTTTCATCGAAATGACTTTGTTCGAGTTCCTTAGGTAGATGTGATAGGCATTTTCCTGACTAAGGGACTGCGAAGAGGCGTCCGTCCCAGACCTCACCAACCACCGTCACTGAGATGGACTTGTGAGATTTCTGTGTGAATCCTGTGGTCGAAGTAGGCGGAGGCATAATAGGTAACCGAATTTTTATACAATCTGTTGGTATACTTCGTGCATCAGAGAAAAGAAGCATTCAGACATGTTGGGATCTCGGGTAGCCACGTGACCTTGTGGAGGGATATCAGGGCGTCAGTACCTGGCAGCTACAAGGTCAATTCCACAATTTAGATCTACTCACCAAGTGTCTTGACCCTAATGACCACCCCCGATGCCCTTATTGCTATTATCTATTACCTACATAATCGGTATAGTAGTAATAGCTATTGAGATACTGGCAGGGATAACGAAAGTTAGGGGACAACGTCTACATGGTTACCATACGTTTCATCATTGGAAGTGGTTGATTGAGCTGAACAAGGCCCACCTTGCTTTTCCCAAAGTTTGCTCATGAATGATAGGCAACAATGAATACAGCTTGCAGATGGTTACCAATATAGTCGTCACGCCCACGTGTCGACAAGGGTCAGACTGCAACCTCATGGCAGTGAGATTATAATACTACGTAGTTCATAGTATTAGTACATCTAATAGTATCCGAATCTCCCTGCATTGTAGATTCACTAACTCAAGTGATATCTGATGGAGTTGCAGGGGAGCATGGCAGGATACCGCGAGGAGAAGCTCTCTGAATGTATACAAGTAGCTGCGCTTATACGTATAACATAACATAACTCTCTTTGTAAATATCCCCGTGCAGCTATCAATAACGCCAATATCATAGCTCTTAGACGAGATTCCGGCCGTATGTGGTATAGTAATAACATAAGATGCCTGGGGAGATTTAAAAGTCATTCTCATTTCGGACATTGTATCAGCCCGTATCTCCTTTACCCTTTCTCACTATAATTTTTATTCATGTTTCTATCCCCCTTTAATAGCTTATATAATGGATATCCATCCAACACAATCCATGGTGGTTGCTTTACGAGTACTAAATCTACTGCTGGAAACCAGTCGCAATACATTGCTGTTGAAAGACCTGAATATTGGAAAAGAGAAGGCGATAAAAGGGGGTTACCTAGTATATAGGAAGACGTTAATAGATTATAGGCAACTGCTGTTGCTGCGTTAACTATGGCCTTTACAAGCCACTTGTGACAGTAATTTCAGAAGCATAATCGAAGCCGTTGTTAAATTTGGAACAAAGCTATTCCTGACAAGCCACCTCTAGACAAAGAGGTGTAGCTTTAAAAGTATAAAGTTTTTCCGTACAACTTTTTACCAAGTATTCCGGGCACGAGAGTAAGGAAGTCCGGTGCCGGCAGCTTATCATCAACACAACACGCAAGCTGTGTATGTATGTAGTATATGATATCTATAATGTAGTCAGTAGTATTTGTAAAAGATCATGATTGCCAGTACTTCTATCAACAGTCAATTTATCAGGCAATTGATGTGTATATAATTATATAATGAACTTCTAATTAGCTGTGATCTTTGTTTACATAGCTGGCGCCTTAGTGCACTCAAAAGGCATGATTCTGCCTCCTCCACATTGGTCGCCAGTCGGCAGTCGGCCGATCTGGGCGGGCCGTGTCCGTGGCTATCCCTTTGAAGCCACGAAGGTAGCAGCTAGTGGGCAGGGGTATTGTGGATCTATTACATACTCGTACAAGTAGCTGGTCACCTTCGCGGCTTCAAAGGGATGATCTGGTGCGCGGGGAAGCCCTGGCATTTCGAGTTCCTCTAAGAGGAGTACTGGGTCCACAAGACGCCACGATCTACAGGTATGGGCATGCATAACGTTATGATATTACAAAGTATTTCGTACAAGTACGAGTAAGTACATGCATGTAAGTAGCATTGGCAACAGAAGAGCTCTGGTCTGGCTAATGGACTTTGTTCTTGTCGCGGCACTATGGATAAGCTTCGTCACGACCGTTAGGACCAAACAGATCCGTTGTTACTATTGGAAAAGGAGCACCTGGTGCTCCGGCCTCGCTTGTTCGGCAAATCCTAATGGCTGCTTTGCTCACCCACTAGCTGACAGAGTACTTGGTTCTCTAGCATCGTTCAGAGGAGACTATAGCTGGCAAAGGTCGGGTAATGCGGAATACGGAGTATGGGGTAGTACTCGTACAAGAAGTACAAGTAGGGAGCACAGAACAATCGAGTACAAATAGGATCCGGCAGATCCATCGGCCTGAACCCTGCTTTCTTGTCCTGTCAAGCCTGTGCTTTCTCCTCCACTATTTCACGTGGTTGTTGGCCTTTTACTATATATTTTCTTTGAGTCCAGCAGTTGAAGAGGGGAAAAAAAATACGATTGCCTATTTGGTTTCGTCTTGTTTTGCCCTGAGATACGGGAGAAGACAATCAAAAGCCTGGAAACGTCAATTATAGCCCGAACAAGCTACGGCGCATTCTCGCGCAGGCCATTAATAGACAAAAGACGCAATGGTTGCTATACACGATGAGAAGCATAGCGACTCGGTTCGCGACTCTACCGAAGTTCGCGATGCCGAAGCTCCGTTCAGCGCGGACCATGTTGTTTGCCCGTCGCATACAACAGAGCGTCGCCTGATGGCCAAGATTGATATGCGAGTCGTCCCTTTTCTCTGTATCATGTATCTACTTGCATTCCTTGGTAAGTCGAGTCGTGCGCAAGCAAAAGTAAAAGCATAGCATGCTTGGGCTTCATTTTCTTTGGCAGCTATATAAGAAGTATTCAGTGACTAACTATGTGATACTTACCTCGAACTAGATCGTGTCAACATTGCCAATGCAAAATTATTTGGCTTGGCTCAGGATCTCAACCTTGGCACTGGTGACAAGTACAATGCGGCTCTGGTTATCTTTTTTGTGCCCTATGTTATCTTCGAAGTCCCGTCCAACATCCTCCTTAAGAGGTTTCGACCACATGTCTGGCTTTCGCTCAACATGTTCCTCTTCGGTTTCACTACCATGATGCAAGGCTTGGTAAAGAACTACAGTTCCTTGCTAGTCACACGCTTCTTTCTTGGTCTGTTTGAGACCGGCATGTTTCCAGGAGGTGAGTTTTGTGTTTACATTTTGCGTATTTATAAGCCACCGTTTGCTTTATGCAAACGTCCACTTATACCGGTTGAGATGTGATATTATTATCTGACCGAAAGCTAATTTCATGTTATTAATTATTTAGCCTTCTATCTCATTGGCATGTGGTATAAGCGATCCGAAGCCCAACGTCGTTATTCGTTCTTCTTCAACAGTACGACTCTTGCTGGTGCGTTTGGTGGCCTCCTTGCGGCCGCGATTGGCAAGATGAACGGATTGCGTGGCTATAGCGGCTGGCGCTGGATCTTCATCATTGAGGGTGGTCTCACCGTTCTTGTCAGCTTTTTCTTCTTCTTTCTGCTACCATCCTTCCCTGAGGAGGCCAAGTGGCTGAAAGAAGATGAGCGTGCATATGTCGCGGCACGTCTCCGTGCTGACCAGGGCACGGGCTCTGGTCTTGCTCGTTCGATGACCATGAAGGATATATTGAATGTCTTCAAGGATTGGAAAGTCATTGCTGGTGGCTTCATGTACCTTGGCCTTATCGTCCCAACCTACGGTTATGCCTACTTTGCCCCCACACTTATCTCGAACTTCCACTACGGCGCCATTGAGACTCAGCTACGCAGTGTCCCGCCGTGGGCTGCTGCGTTCTGCTTTTCTCTGCTTATGGCTACCTTGTCTGACAAGTTACGACACCGTTTCGGCTTTGCTGTTTTCGGCATGCTAATCGCCATTGCTGGCTTTGCTATTCTTCTCGCAGAGCACTCCAACCGAAACGTTCAATACGGTGCCTTGTTCCTCGTCACGTCAGGTGCATTCACAGCTATGCCTATTGTCGTTTGTTGGTTTAACATGAACCTGGGAGGTCACACTCGCCGGTCTGTCGGCAGCGCGTGGCAAGTTGGTTTTGGCAACCTTGGTGGAATCATTGCTGTTTTCCTGTTCTTGACCAAAGACGCTCCTAGGTTCACCACGGGCTACAGCGTGAGCCTTGCATTTACAATCCTCTCCATCATTGCGTCTGTTGCCTATGGGCTCGGCTGTTTAACAGCTAACAAGAAGAGGGATAACGCAACAAACGTTCCCGATCTAACAGAGGAGGAGAAATTGTCTCTAGGCGATTTGTCTCCAGACTATCGATATCTACTATAATGTGTCTTGAGTTCATGACGGAAAGCTATAGGATGTGGGGTACAGGGGCTAGTTGGAAAGATTTGGAGTAACAAAATTGGATTTGAACATTTAAGTAGTATCAATCAAAACATCTGCCAACATCACAACTTGAAAAGACGGTCTGTTTTACCTCAACTCCCCCGACTATGGAGTTTTAGATCCTGTCAGCGCTACGGAGCAGTAATGATTTAGCTCCGGGGATATTGTTTCCTCGTAAGGGGTGAAACGGGGCGAGCTATCTGCCGAAGTACTTCACACATTGTGTTATTGTGTGATTCATGTGTATGACCAAGTTGAGAACACCTCTAGTGCTTACACGTTCGGAGATAATAGTACGGAGTAGGTAACCCAAAAAAAAGTCCAACTTCGGGAGCCAAAAAGGCTTCCATTGCCACAAGTCAGTTTAGATCTGGGGATGGATGCGGAGAAATTATGGGCTTTTAACGCTAAAAGGCGCCAGCCGGCCAGCCACAATTCTTTTGTGATGATATGACTCTTGACGTTTCTCGGGAGACGAAGCCGAAGCCGAGGGTTGGTGTTTTTGCCATCAAGATGAGAGCTATCATATCATCGTGTATTCGGATTTTATGAGATGGCATGTTCATACATGACGGGCCTGATGATAAATACTATGGCTATGAATGAATGAATGAATGAATGAATGAATGAATGAAGATGCTTAGACATGGACGAAGACAAAGGTATACTTGCATATATAGATAGATGAGCCGGGCTCCTTGACAGCATGCAGCATGAGAAAAGTTGACATAAGGCTTATTTTATTGACCCCCTTTCCACCCCCAAAGCTATAAAGCAAAGTAGTAATGCTGATAAATCCATTTTGTGGATAAACACAAAATAAATCATTCCGCGGGCTTACTGGGTGCACCACAATAAGCGGCCCCTAGTGTTTTCATATACTTGTACTCAAACTCACCTTTCAATTTCCGATATGACTTTGGCGGGTATCAGCGAACAAAAGAGCATTCCGCGGACTTTAGGATCTACTTCAGTATGAAGTCAGAGTGGGTAGATGATTCGTGTGGATGGGGATGTCATCATCATCATTTCCTATCCTGAACTGCGAGGTAACCAATCCAGTACTGCTCACTGCTTCGTGCATACCAATTAACAGGCGCAAAGTCGTTTAGTACCTTAAGTAGCATCTTCCATGAGTCCTCAGGCCGGGGCGTCGTAGCGATTATCTCCTAGAACATGGCCACAACGAGCTTATATCTCTCCATCGGGAGAAGGGCTACTTTGCAAATGGTCAGGATGAGACGTACCCAGTTATCCACGAAGCTCTGACTGAAGGAAGCTTGCGCGTGGCGGAATTCAAGTGTGGCTGTTTGACTGTCGTCTTCGTTCGTGTGCATGTTGACCTGCAGGGCTGTGAATCTCGCATCGCGGATTTTGGCGTGGCGAGCGAGCATCTGGCGAACTTGGCTGAGGTCAGATGCGCTCCAGAGTAGGTTCATCGTCTTGCCCATATTAACCAGGAGGTTGGAGGGAAGATGGGCTGCTGCGTTGGGAGGGGTTGGTCCAGCTTTTGCAAAGGCCAGAGCAGAGGCTTTGGTGAGCTGATGATGGACTCGTCGTCGAATTGGTGAACATAAGTGAAAGAGTAAGTTATTCTCTAGTACGATGACGAGAGTGGCAACGCGCTGGACTTGCTGAACTGTTAGTCCTTCTGAGGTAGCTGGGCTGACATGGACGTGCAGACCACAGCTGTCATTGACGTGAACCTTGGCTGGATGAGCAGTCCAGATGGCATACATGGCCGTGTTGAGGCCAGGGAAGAGGTTGTTCGCTTCCGACTCTTTGAGCACTGGGCTGTTCATCTCGGTGGGCTGCCAGTCGACGTATTTTCCGTGACCGCAGATGTCGCTCTCTGCCTTGATGAGCCAATACATGAAGAGCGGGTTTTCCTTGACGCCTGCTTTGAGCCACTGTGTGGAAGAAGAAGGATTCATAATGTACATGTCCGGGTTGTACTTGGTCTTGACGATACTTCCCTTGGGTGCTTTGGCGCGTAGTTGATTTTCCCCCTCTCCATCTTGGCCGCTGCTATCGCCGTTGTCGTGGTTGTTATTTTCGCATTGAGCTCCTTCACCATTATTATCCTTCTCTAGGAGAAAGGCAGCTTGTAGACCAGATTTCTGGAGCGCGGAGGCATAGTAATGAAAGATGCGATCGCGGTTCGAGATGTTGTGGGCAGCTTGGGAGCTGGTAATCGGAGGAGTGAGAAACTCGAGTTCGACGCCGAATTGGATCTCTGTAACCAGAGATAGGGCGCCAGACTTGGGCACAGGTTTTGGGAGACGGAAAATCTGCATTTCTCAAGTTCTCTTGAGCTTGAGGCTTGAGCTTGAGAGAGAGAGAGAGAGAAAGAGAGAGAGAGAGAGAAAGAGAGAGAGAGAGAGAAAGAGAGTTGAGATCTGATCTGTGTGATGTGAAAGAAACCTGGAGAGGAAAGGGGTGACTTTCAAATCCTTTATAGGAGTGAAAAAAGAAGTGGGTTGATTCATGTAGGTATTACTATTCCAACTAGTAGTGAGCAGAAGCTGAGTTATCCATATACTCTTGAAGTTTTGGCTATTTACTATACGAAAGTGAGTCAATAGAAAGTCATTTTAAGCTGACTATTGTGAATGCATGGCCCAATGCTTAACAATATAACCATCACCTTTCTCCTCACTATTCATGACGCACCAATCAATTGAAATGTAATAGTCTCAATAGAATTCTAAAAAATTAAATGGCCCCATGACGGTTATAATTAAAGATTCCTATTGTCAGCTACACATTCTCTATTTATACCACAACATTCAGAGTCACGGGAGAAATGGAAAAGGGGAGGCATAATATAGAGATATTCCAAGAGGAACTGAGCATGCTATTCTACGTGCATATATTGAGAAGCCTATGCATAGATGAAATAGGATGATACCCCAAGCCAAATTCCAAATGCTAATTAATATAAAGAAAATACCAAATTTAGACATTGGTTGAGTTAGCTCTCTAGTTCCTGTTCATATAATATACCACCTGATAATATAAATAAACCACTGGATACAAATCCATGAGCTGATCCTAAGATCATAATTCTCTTTAACTCTAGCCCGAATGCCATGCATGCTATTTCAATATTCTCTACAGAGTGCTGGAAAAGGATTGAGTAAATGGATAGATAGGCGCAGTCTATTTCCGGAATTGCCTCAAAGGCGCAACATCAATATATATATATGCTTTGTACTGAAAAACAACTTCTCCTGTTTATTGTTAAGTGTCATTGAATGAAAAGACATTACTTCTGGATAATTCTACTTCATCTCTTCACAATCATTGACCGAATATACAAGAAGCAATCCTCTTGCCTCGGCGGCTCTCCTCATTTTCGCTTCGCTATTGCAGCGATTGCTATTGCAGCAATTGCTATTATCATCTAACTGGCTTTACCTCAAAGCCTCCTAAATAAATAAATAAATAAATAAATAAGTAAATAAAAATAAAATAATCTCCTACCCCATACGCATTGAATTTCTCCGATATAATTCGCTTCAGTGGTAGCTTGATAACAAGGGTTAGCGGTTAAAACAGTTGATTGAGCTTCGGGGAGTGTCGGCGATCTTTGAATTTGCATGTGACCGAGCCGGAGAATCGGGGATCCCGCATCAAGGATTGGTAGGTGATGCTGCAGATAAATGTGCTTTCTTTGATCTACTAATGGGAATGCCAATTCATTACCCCAAGCTGCCTATTTAGACCAAGTTGGAGACTCCTTGGGGTGCTGGATAAGGCATTGCCTTTAAAATGGCTGCCGCATCTCTTTGATTGAGCTGGTTCTATTTTTCCAAATTATAGATAATCCATCCATCCGGACAAATTACATACCTATATATGCATATATATTTTGGCTGCATCATGTCCAACACCCTCACAACTACAACAGAGACGGTCCTCCTCCAGTCCCTCCCCCTACCTGCCCCCATAGCTTCCATCTCACGCCGGTCCTCTAATCCAGACGCTGTAGCCTCATATCAAGAACAAACAATCTATGACGCCGAATCAGCCCTTCCACCGGATACAGCTGTTTCAACGGCCCAGAAATGGAACGACCCTCCGAGAAACAAGTACCGTGTTCTGTCATGTTTCTTCGCCTTCCTAGTCTATGGCATGAATGATGGCGCTCCAGGTGCCATGGTGCCACTATTTGGAGAATATTATCAGCTGCCTCATTCCATTGTTTCCCTTATCTTCCTCAGCCCCATGGTGGGCTGCGTGCTCGCATCCTTTACTTCGAATCGTCTCCATGACAAGGCCGGAAGACGCGGTGTTGCGGCTTTGTCGACCGGCGCGTATATACTTGCGTACGTGGGGCTCGCACAGCATCCTCCCTTTGGTGTTGTCGTTTGTCTCCTCGTCTTGACGGGATTTGGTAGTGGCTTGATGAACGGAAGCTGGAATAGCTGGCTCGGAGGTTTGGTTCAAGGAAGCACCGTGCTGGGATTCCTACATGGATTTTGGGGTGCGGGTGCGACCTTGTCACCAATCTTGGTATATATATCTTTGCTCTTTGAGTCTTTCTCTGGTTGTTAGTGACTTATGTATTTTGTGGGCGTTGTAGATATCGAGAATTGTGACAAAGGCAGAAAACTGGTGGGTTTTTTATTGTAAGCATCCTCGGGTAAACGTCAAACTGTTTTGCCACATCTGCTGATACAAAACAGGTCTAATGGTCAGTTAATGTTCTTTGCCTGCTGTAGAGGAACCGTCTGATCTCACCGATTTTCATCAAAATGTAGGCCGGGTTGGCTTTTATAGCCTGTGTAGGCGTCACTTCCTCCTTCTGGGATGATGTCGGGACAGGATTCCATCGACATCCCTTTACTGTATCACCCGATACAAGAGTGGGAACTCTCAACATCTTGAACAATAAGGTGTTCCCGTACTGCTGCAAAAGATACTTTGTGCCAACAGCTAACTGAATTATTAGGTAACTTTAACCCTTTCTGCGTTCATGGTACTCTATGTTGGCTCAGAGGTAACCATTGGAGGCTGGCTTCTGACTTTCATGATGAATATACGCAATGGCTCACCTACCGCATCATCCCTTGTAACTTCAGGCTTTTGGATTGGTGTCACGGTTGGTCGCTTCTCGTTGGGCTGGGTCACGGGATATGTGGGAGAGAAAGTTATGGTGACTGTATATCTGCTAAGCGCAATTGGTCTGGAACTTGGTTTCTGGTTCGGCGGGAAATTCGCCGTCAGCGCTGTTATGGCTGCATTTGTTGGAGTATCGACTGGGATGATTATGCCATCAGTGAGTTGGTCCCAGTTCTACGCGGCATTTCGGGGTCCCCCCCTTCGCATAGCCATAGGCACTGACGAAGTGATATTCAGGGCATCCGACTGATGACCAAACTTTTGCCGCCAGACAAGCACCTTGTCTCTGTCGGCTTTGCAACAGCTTTTGCAGTATCCGGATCTTCCATGTGAGCCTTTCCCTTTCCCATCTCGCCCACAGACACAGGCTTGATGCTGAACCTTTTTTCCTCATTCAGCTTTCCCTTTGCGGTGGGTGCACTCGCCGAGACATATGGTGTTCAAGTGCTTCAACCAGTCATTTTGGCATTATTTGGAGCTCAATTGCTGCTCTGGTTGATCATTTCGAGAGGCAAGATTGTAGATTCGCAAAATCTATAGATGATATTAAATAATCCGAGTTCTAGCGATTGCCGGCTTCTGCTTGGTCTGCCCTTAACAAGTCTTAACCCTGGATTTGAATTGGATCAAACTTGCATTTATACATCCATTCTGCTTATAGTTGGACCAACTAGTTAGATTGAAAGGGCGATTTTGACAACTGGAAAGGCGTGAAGACGCTGACTCGCCGCGAACTTGTGGTAACCCCGCCATTGCCCCCCTCCTCTCCAGAACCCCGACTATTCACCTTAATAGGCAAATGCTGGTTCTAGCCTTGCCCCACTATATCTCTTCAGCATTATATAAGAAGACAGTAGCGTTCCTAATTTGTAGTTTCAATTGAAATCTCAATTTAGAAAGACAAAACCAGCTTCTAGGTTAGTCTAGTTGCGGAAGAAAAGAAGAAACCCAAAACCAAAAAGATGGCGACAGTTCG
The DNA here is from genome assembly GCA_015266385.1 of Trichoderma oligosporum. Lineage (NCBI taxonomy): Eukaryota > Fungi > Ascomycota > Sordariomycetes > Hypocreales > Hypocreaceae > Trichoderma > Trichoderma oligosporum. The sequence goes on along the minus strand of JACBYL010000304.1, from coordinate 22,876 downwards.
ACACGCGCGGCGCGAGGGTAAGCTTTCCCCTATACACCGGCCAACAAGTCACTCCGAACTGAGAGAGGGTTTGCCTGCTGACTTAAGCCCATGTTACATTGCAGATGCGCCGACTATCCTGGCCCTCATCCAAGCCCTTGCCGATTATGAGAAAGAGCCGGATGCTGTGAAGGCCACTGTTGAGACTCTCGAAAACACAATTGCGTTTGCGCCATCCGGCGTGACCAGCCCCAACGCATCGCTGCCGGTGACCGAACCTATCACACCAACCCGGCCTTCACGATGCTTCCTCCTCTTCAATGAAGAAGGAAAGGCAGCGGGTATGGCGCTTTATTTCTACAACTATAGTACATGGCGGTCCAAAGCGGGCATCTATCTAGAAGATCTCTTTGTTCAGCCTTCAGAGCGTGGTAAAGGATATGGCAAGCGTCTGCTGTCTGAGCTAGCCAAGGAAGTCATTGCCATGGACGGAGGTCGTCTGGAATGGTCTGTACTGAAGTGGAATGAGCCGAGTATCAAGTTTTACGAGATGATCGGAGCTAAGGCCATGAACGAGTGGGTAGGAATGCGCGTTGACGGACCAATACTGGAGAAACTTGCCCATATTGCCGACTAATATCGTATATCCAACTTAAGTAAGAATAGGTGAAAATAGATTTTATCTCTTCACGATGATGGTGTCTTGTGCAATATACGACCCTTCTCATCCACACCTTCAAATATCTCGAGTTGGTGCTTGGCAGCAGGAGGGAGTCGTGATTGGACACTGCCCCATGCAAATGAATATTTAAGCGTGTTAGGATCTTGCACCATTGTTGGCGTAACCTGCCATGCCCTGTTGTAAGCCCTCTGAAACCATCTTGGAGAGAGGTTTCGGTCGCGATCCTTGACGCCATATGGACCGCTATCCTTTTGACCCGTCCGCCGTTGATGCTGGCGGGATTTCGGTTTTTCAACAATAGCTACTGGCTTCGCAGCGTGATCTTTCCAGTTCCAGTTTGTTCGACTGGCTGCCTCTGCCAAATCTGTCATGGGCTTGGCAGAAGTCCGCCTTTCTGGTATCATCCAGTCGCCCTTTTCCTGCTCCCCATTGCTTAACTGCCTGAGCATATCCCATTCACCTTTGCCTAAAGGAGGCATAATCTTGTCGGCATTTCGCCGCCACCAGTGAGCTCTTTTCGTTTGCACGAGTTTTTCTCCTGGTGGGTTACCCCAAATAGTCTCCTTTGGGATGAATTGGTCTGGATCAAGCGTCTTGATCGAAGTCCCCGGCCAGCTGGCGGTGCCCTTTGTATCTCTTTGTTGCTGTCTTTGCGATTGAAGAATCTTCAAAAGCTTAACTTGATCCCATTTCTCAAAGAAAGCCTTTTTAACTTTTACAGCACTCTCTGTTGGGGCCTGCGTTGATGTGACAGAGCCTTCCGTGGCCTTGTTTTCACTGCCCGCTGAGCTAAGAGCTTCTTCAAGGGCACTTGAATCGTTTGGTCCTTGGGAAATGACAAACTGTGCCATTAGCTCTCGTCGTCTACTTCCCAATCTTCCAAAGCCCTTGAATATCAAGCTCTCCATCGCAACCCTATCACCACTATTGGCAGCTCGTAGCGTCCGCAGAGCGGCGTGGGCCCTAGATAAATGGGCTTTCGCACGGGTATCATATTTGCGATGTCGATGGAAACGATCTTGAATTGTTGACGCAATCGTTGCTCGGAAGGCTGGGGGGAGGTAAGAACATTCCCGAAGTAGATGGCGGTAGAGTTGGACTGGGGATAGCGAAGGGGGAATGGGGTATGGCGGGACTGGCATATTGAATGGATTGATTGAGTTGGAGGATTAGATAAAGTCAATAGATGTACACATCCTCCCGGAGTAGATTGAAGCGATACAAAGTACTCGAATCAGATGAATCAGATGGCAAGCTCCGATGCAGATTACCTACAGTTACTCCGTAGGTAGATCTTTAACGGTTCAGCTTCGGCTAATTTAAGCTTACAGGCATAGGTATGTTGGTGTCTACAAAGTACAAAGGACTCCGTACCAGCCTTAAGCATGAGGATCTTGAGTTTCATACGCAAATACGGACAGGCTAATTAATTAAATTAATTAATACGACGCGCTACTCTATTCTCTGCCCTAACCGAAGATCACTGACGGACAAGGAGCCAAGGCTGCCCAAAGCAGGGATCAAGATAGCTGAGGTTGCCAAATAGTATAGCAGAATTACGTCTGAGCCGTCGTCTTCAATCCTAATACGCCTTACCTCATACTCTGTACTCTATTCGTGAGCCCGCACACCGCAACTTGTATCAGCTTCTGGCTTTGATTGGCAGAGAAGTTGGATGTTGATTGTTGACAGTATACTCCGTAGAGTAAATAAACATGAGATGGCTCTGCATAAAAGACGCCACCAGACATCTTCAACATGTATTGGAATGGCCTTGACCTTGTCTCGTGTCAGACAAGGGCTTATTCTATTTAACCCCACACCATGGCTCATCTCATCATCATCACACACGAAAAAAAAAGGGTCATTGAGTCGCGTTGCGCGACACGCATTGACACGAAAATCACGAAATAGACACGTCAACCTCTTTGATTCAATTAATTGAGTTGCAACTTTGCACGCGCATCGCATCGCATTTGTACTACTCCGTAATACTGCCTAGCAATAGTAGTATCTCCTGCAGTGCAAGTCTGATGCACATACGGGAGCCTCAAGCCACGGCTGCATATGCCTCTCTCTTTCCCTTGCGGCCCCCACTCATCATCTTCCATCATTGCATCACGGCCTTCATTCGATTTTTCTCTATTTGGCGAGGCGATAGTACTTTTTGTACGACTATTGTCTTTTCTCTTGGCTCCGTGCTCCGTGCAAAGCAGAGTACAAGTACCTACCTAGTACCACCGTATTTGTGAAGTTTTCAAAGTACATTCAACGTTGTGATTCTTGATCCTGAAACTCGGCCTCCTTACTTGTACTCCATACAAAGTCAACAGCAGTTATAATAACTAACCACAACTACGCCGTACTCCGTACGATATCCATCGATTGCTACGAGTATATATCTGCGGCCGTGGCCTTGCATCAAGTCTTTTAATTCGCTGCAATTCCACAAAGCGGAGACGCCATCGTCGACCCCCTCTCCTCGGCAGAGGTAATAGTTAATCCTTGGTGGTGCAGATTCGCTGCGACCTTTCTCTGCCTTGTTACCCTGCCAGCAAAACCCACGCATACCGAAACCTCATTTCGCTTCCGAGCCAGGCTGTTACTTTGACCGACTCTCTTTAACTAAGAAGTTTGCGACAAATAAAAGAAGAAAGAAAGAAAAGCATCTAGACGGTGACGCACATCAATTCTTGCGCGCTTCTTGGTTTTTTCTTCTTCTTCTTTTATGGCTTAGACTATCGAAGCTGGGTATCGGCAAATAGAGCAAGCTACCTACTGTAGCTAGTGCCACCACCATTTGTTCGTGTCCAATCTTGTGCGACAAAGCGCTTTGGCTGGCAACGACCGAAGCTTCCTTCGACTTCATCTTTCAGCCAAAATTTTCTCCCTTTCTCTCTTCCTGACAAACATCGCATCTATATTCACCATGCCATCCGCGTCGCAATCGTCGCAACAGTCTTTCACAATGAGTCAGCAGTCACAAACAGGGCGGTCCGCCTCATTTAACCGGGGCTACAATGGCGGCGTAGAAGGGCCGCAAATATACTCGGTATGTATTTGCCATGTCTATGCTAATACGACGCTTTAGAAAATATTCAAGTATCTTGCCATTGACTGACACTTTGTGAAAATAGGCATCTTATTCGGGCGTCGATGTATACGAGATGGAAGTAAATAACATTGCTGTCATGCGCCGTCGCCACGACTCTTGGCTCAATGCCACGCAAATTCTCAAGGTCGCCGGAGTCGACAAGGGGAAGCGCACCAAAATTCTCGAAAAGGAGATACAGATTGGTGAGCACGAAAAGGTTCAGGGCGGTTATGGCAAATATCAGGGCACCTGGATAAAATTTGACAGAGGTGTTGAAGTTTGTCGCCAGTATGGCGTGGAAGAGTTGCTGCTACCATTATTGACGTACGACATGGGCCAGGATGGTGGTGTCGCGGGCCGAGGCGATTTCAACACTCCCACTAAAGAACAAGCTATGGCAGCACAGAGGAAACGCATGTACAATGCAGGTATGGACGGGAGACCGAATGGCCTTTCGGGCACTTTCTTTAAGAACATTTCTAGTACGGCTTCTCATGCTGTTGCAGCTATCAGTAAAGCTCGCTTTGGCTCCCCTGGACCTAGAAGCCGCAATGCACCATCAAGAGCTCCTAGTTTCAGCCGGCAGTCCTCAATGCAGAATGGCGACGATTTCCCTGGCAACTCTCAACAAAGCTACACCTCCGACTATACCAACCAAGCTGTTGACTCTGCCTACTCTACACAACAACAACAGCAGCAGCAGCAGCAGCAGCAGCAACAACAACCACCGCAACAGCAGCAACAGCAGCAACAGCAGCAACAGAATGGTAGCACCAGCATGCCTGACAACGAGCCGCCTAGGAAGCGCGCACGGATTACTATGACTCCCGCTGATAGCTTTGGTGCTTATGGGCAAAACATGGACGTATATGCTACAGCCTTTCCTGGGTCGCCCACAGAACCTAACGAATCCTTCATGTACACTCAAAGTGCAATCAACGACCGCGACGCCGTCGACGAAGGCAACGGCCCGTCAGCGCCGCTACCCTATGAGCTGTCTCCTGACGTAGAGATAAAACGTAGCATGCTCATGGGTCTTTTCATGGACTCAGCTACAGAGGAGCTTTCAAATGATATGCTTCAGACATTTACGCCTCTCGAACTTGATATGCCCATCGATCCTCAAAGCCATACTGCACTTCATTGGGCAGCTACACTAGCACGAATGCCCCTTTTGCGAGCGCTCATCACCGCTGGCGCTTCCGCTCGGCGGGTGAATGCATCTGGAGAGACTGCTCTTATGCGGGCATGCCTTGTTACAAACTCTATGGACCAGGGTTCATTCCCAGATCTTCTTGAAGTCCTAGGGGGTACCATTGAATTCCGTGACCACAAAGGGCGGACCGTCTTGCACCATATTGCAGTCACGAGTGCAGTCAAGGGTCGCAATGCTGCCAGCCGATACTATCTTGAGAGCTTACTAGAGTGGGTAGTAAGGCAAGGCAGCGTCCCCAACAGTCAAGCAACACAGTTGAACGGCAATGGTCTTCCCAATAGCTCGCAATCCATACCTAAAATGGGTATTGCACGGTTTATGTCTGAAATTGTCAACGCTCAAGACAGCTCTGGGGATACGGCGCTCAACATCGCAGCTCGAATTGGGAACAGGAGCATCATATCTCAGCTTCTTGAGGTTGGAGCCGATCCAGAGATTGCCAACCGCGTTGGCTTACGACCTTTGGATTTTGGCATTGGCGGTGACAATCCTGAAGGAAAGCCAAACGGCGATGCCGCTACTGAAAAGAATGGTGCTCCTGGTTCTAGCCAACGAAGTCGAGAGAGTAGTGATGAGATTATAGAATGTAAGCTTTTGCATTTTTTCCGCATTTTCATCTTCCAAGTCAAACCCCCCTTTTTACAATAATTTTTTTCTTCTTTTTTTTTCTCTTGAATTTCGGTATATTAACTTTACATGTAGCCATTACCCATCTATTAAATGAGACTGGCGCCACTTTCCAACAAGAAATGAAAAGCAAACAAGCTTCTTTAGATAACCTACATTCTACCCTTCGAACAACCTCCACTCAACTAGGCGAGGCGCGCCGGAGCATCGAGCAAATAACCGCAACCCTTAGGAAACAGCAGTTAGCCCGCCAAAAGGTTGCCAACCTTACACACGCTCGGGAAGATGATCAATTCAGAATCATGAATGAGCAATCTAACGCCGCTCAGTCAAATCCATCATCATCATGGGAAACTGAACTCTCAGCAATGCTAGAAGCTGCAGAGGCCTCTACGTCAGGCGGCTTCGCAAGTGAAGGAATGCTACCTTCTGCAACAATCCTAAGAGCACGAATCCGCGCCATTGAAAGTCGCAGAGAGGTAACACGCAAAATGGTTCTAGCTCTAAAGGGGCGAAGCCGCGACGTCGAAGTCAAGTACCGTCGCGTTGTTGCCTTGTGTACCGGCGTCCCAGAGACCGAAGTAGATGCTGTCGTGGACGGTCTCTTGAAGGCAGTCGAAAGTGAGAAAGAGGAATTGGAAATAGGAAGGGTAAGGAGATTCCTCGGAGGAGTCGAAGGTGTAGTGCACTAGTAATAGCATCCCCCCTTTTGATCCTCCTCCTATTTGTTTGGCTTGCTTTTTTTTTTTTTTTTTTTTTTTTTTTTTTTTTTTTTTTTTTTTTTTTTACACCCTCTTGTTTTTCAAACCTTCCTCGTTATTCCCGTCGAATTATTGTATATGCATATATGCGAGACATATTCGTTATGGTTTTTCGTATGTAACTTTTTTTTTTTTTTATCTTCTCTTCTGGACGGTGGGATTTTTTCTTTCCGTTTCTTGTCCTGGTTCTTTGTGGCAGCATACCATTCTTTTATATACACACATACATACGGCATTGCTTGATTTTTGTACACACTCAGAGAGGTATGGGAGAAGGGGGAGGTGGATAAGCGGCGTTTGGTTTGCGTTCGACGCTTTGTGGCTCTTGGATGTATATCACTTTTTTTTGACGTTCTGAGGTCCCTTGACTTCATGTTCATGTATAGCGGAGTTATTATTGCATGTATTGTAATCAAAAAGCATATTCCTTTGAGGGCTTTCGAAAAAGCATGTTGTTGTTGTTGTTGTTATCTTATTTTTGAACAAAATCAACAGGATATTTGACATAATTTACCTCGGATTGACGATTGAGTGAATGGGAGACTACATACTAATAATCTATTACTTGATATGTACTCTCTTTCTCTCTAAAACTTCATTTATTAAAAGTATTTCTCTAATCAAAAATCCCAAGTAATACCCCCTTTAGCTAGGTTCGGAGTAAATAGTATCCCTTCCTTTACAAAATAATGAACTAGTCAGATTCAATTCCGCCAAATCTCTCAGAAACGCCATACAATGCAAATAAATAGAAGAAAATAAACATGCCTTTCCTGTTGTTCAACACGCCAATCCTCCCATAGAATTTAATTACCCTCAAAAATATTAGCAAGAGAAAAAAAGAAAAAAAAAAAAAAAGCGCCTGTTTCTGTTTCCACCTTAAGCACCATTCCGGTATGCCACTTCCCACCTCTTCTCAACGTCTCCAATCTTCTTCCGCAGCCCCTGTATCTCGGAATTCAGCTCATCCATATTTCTAGATAAAGCGCTTACTTCTTCAAATCTTCTGGCGACTGTGGCTGATCTGACCATTTCTTCAACCATAAACTTTTGTTCTTCGAGAACAGCTAGGCGCTCTTTCAGATCCTTTTCTTCCGTCTCCAGTTGGCTTACCACAGTACTAGTCTCGCTAGGTGCTTGCGATGCGTTTTCTGATTCGGCGAGCTCTGAATGCCGTAGGCTTGATGTCGAATGATTTGTTGAGGCAACGAAGTGTGAGTGCGACGAAGATGTCGAGTGTGTAGTTCGGTGGCGCAGCAGCTGAGGTAGATTCTTCAGTGGCAACATGTTGGCGTGTAAAAATGAGCTCGCAGAAGCGTATACCGCGGTTTGTAACCTTTCTTGAGTTGGATTATCCGCATTTAAATCGCGCAGTCTCTTTGCTGCTGATCCATATTTGCTGAAGCTGTCTATTAGACGCTTCCGTATCTTGCTCGCTTCTTGAATTTGAGCATGTGTTGGTGGAGGTTTGTTGAGGTCAACTTCCCCATTCTCTTTAACCTCTGGCTGTAAGGCTAAAAGAGCCCGATGAAAACTTGGTAAAAGCTGCCGTATACCTCGTTCAAATTGACGAAGCGTTTCGTAAGCACGCTGGTCTGGTGGTCTATATACCAAAGACGCTGCAAAGTCGCGGTGAGAGAAAATGGTATCGCTGCACTCTTTACACATCCTGATATCCACGGCCATATGGCTGCTGCCAGTGGAAGAAGGCGGCTTTTCTGCGACAGGGCCAATTGCTGCAAACTCAGGTTAGTCTAGAGCGAAAAGAGTAAACATGAGGGGGATCGAGAGAGAGTACGCACGGCTGGCAATGCTTAAGCTAATCTCAGATGAGCAGCCAGTTTGAGGATCTCCGCACACTACACGGCCACATATTCGGCAGTGATGCCGCCTAAATGACCAGGAGCTGAAGCCTTGGTGGCAAAAGGGGCACTCTGGGACTTTTTCATCTTCCTCCCACGTCACCACTGACTGTTCAATCAACTTGCGAGGATTCTTCTGGCCAGTCAGGGATTGCACGGGAGCTAACAGTGACCCGTTGGATGCGTTCGTTAGCACCTCTGGAGAATTCGCAAGCAGCCTCGTAAGTTTGGTCAATCGCTTTTCCAGCCGTGAAACCTCCAGGTTCTGCCTCTCTACCTTGTTTCGCCTAATGGCCTTGAACATGTCCGTATGGTCCACCGATGCCCCATTATGATCATTGTATCCTTCCCTTGATTTGTAGCACGTCTCGCATACTCGTGCCCAGTAACCACGAACAGGCTCATGATTTGCACTTCTGCTCAACTTCATCTGATACATGGTATGCGGCTCGCAAAAAAGTCGCCCACATTTTCTGCAGTTAACGCTTCCATTTATGGGCCCAAGCCTCTTCCCACAAGCAGGATCCGTGCACATATCGTAACTCGTAGTACGTTGCCAATGACTTCTTGTTATAAGTTCCTCTGGGTCGACGGGCACTTCTAGCGGGAGCTTACCCATAGAGCTTGTTGCTAGGGGCGGCGGTGGCGAGAGCGCAGGGTTCGATTCGTTAGATTCGAAAACGTCGAGGCCGCGCAGCTTCATGTTGATCATTGACAGCGGTTGGAAGCGCTTTGCCTTGAGGACTTGCTTGTCGAACCATGTCTTGACTTCGTTCTGTTCTTCTGCAGGGAGCTCTTGGTGGGTATCATCGATGTGACGGTTGAGTTGGAGCAATGTAAGCTGGGACATGTTTAGAATGCGTCATGATAGAAAATAGATCTTCCCCTTTGTTTTGTTTTATTTTATTTTATTATTTTATTTTTCTCTCTTCTTCTCAGCATCGCATCATACCATTTCTTCGCTACAGATGGGGCACACCAGGCTCGATGCATCTGTCGTGCTGCCTTTTGGCTGTGCCCCAACGCTGATACTAGCGCGAATATCTTGATTCAAGTCGGCTAAACTACCGCTCGCAGGTGGCGATATAGAAGATGAGGCTATCGAAACGGTGCTCTCAGACGGAGCAAAGGGACTGGAGGCTCGAGGGGCTGCCGGAGGGGTCGGGCCAATACCCTTCCCATTGCCCAGGATCCTGCCGCCGCCGAGCCTGCGTCCTGACATGGCGGCGGTTTATTCTGCTGAAGCGTTTTGGAAGAGGAAAGAGAAAAATAATAGGAGAGAGAATTCACGCAGAGCGAAATGGCAACTCAGAAGAACGAGACGACCAAAGGAGGCCGATCCGGGCCTGGAGCTGCATCGGGGGCGAAGTGAGCTGAAGGAGACAAAAGCAAGGCAAGGCTGAATTTGGCTGGGGTGAGGGGGGCCGGTGCGCATAAGTAAATGTACAAGTACTCCGTACTCCGTACATACGTATTATTATGTGATCTGATCGGTGAGTTGCATCGCTATTGAAGGCGGCTGCAGCAAATGATCCCCGCTAATAAATCAATGATTAGCGCATGGTTGCTGCTACAAGGGGTTGACGTATGCCCTGTATCCAGTACTTACGCGCTAAATTGAAGCAACGCGGGCGCCATTAGTAGCAGCGGGTAGCTTCAAGCGCCGCTATACAAGTTAAGTGGTATAGAGTACTAAAACCTATCACCTACAGCGGGTCGTCGCCCCTGTCAGCCCGGCCAGCTCAGGCAAAACAAGGTTTTACAGGTATGTACAAGTACGAAGCATGTCTCTCCAGCTCTCAACATTGCTGTGCGCTATCGCCGCCTTATCGGACGGACCCTTTGAAAATCCCCAAAAAGTCGCTGTGTAAGACAAAACTTAGCTGTCTCTCAAGGAAACATTTGAATGAAAAACGTGTCGCTTGGGCACCCGAATCTTTGGTTCACATCTCAATCGCCGTTATTTAACCATGGGCAAGCCTTTCCCACAAGTACAACCTGGGGGAAGCCTGATTCTAGCATGGCGCGTCAAGGACAGGAATGTTTTGGTTGTAGGCGGTGGTGAGGTCAGTCTCTGGGGTTGATCTATTCATCTTCCAACTCCTTTAAAACGTGTATCTTGGCCAAGCAACTAACAGTAGCAAATCAATTCACAGGTCGCGGCTGGCCGCATCCTCAACTGTCTCAACGCCGACGCTCAAGTCACTGTCGTCTGTCCTGCCTCGGGCCTGAATGAAGAGGTCGCATTCCGAATCGCGGAGAAGCAGGTTACACATATTGATAGATTGTTCGAGCCATCAGATCTCGACCGAGCAGACATGGTGCTGGTCGCCATCGACGACCCGGCAGCCTCTACGACTATATGGAAATTGTGCAAGGAAAAAAAAATCCCGGCCAATATTGCAGACGTACCCCCCGAATGCGACTTTTACTTTGGTAGCGTTCATCGAGATGGGCCTCTCCAGGTCATGGTCAGCACCAACGGCAAGGGGCCAAGGCTGGCAGCATCACTACGGCGGCACATTGCAGGTCAATTGCCACAGAATGTTGGAAACGCTATTGAAGCGATTGGAGAGCTGAGGACACGGCTGCGCAAAGTCGCTCCCAATCACGAAGACAGTCAGAAACGAATGCGCTGGTGAGTCTAGACGCTTTCTTTTATTCTTTCGTTCTTCCTTTCTTTCCTAGTAGCCCAGCAAATTGCATCAAGAAACGCTGACAAATGGTTTTGGTGTAGGATGTCAAAAGTCAGCGATACATACAAGTGGGAAGAGATGAGCGAGCTCACAGAAGAGGATATGGAGAATCTTCTGCTGTTCTATCCGGCAAATAAAGTTCCGGATGTAGATATTTTAAAGTCCCTCCGTGGCGACGCTGACATGAAGAAACTCGACATCTTTGATGGATCATTTGGATTTAGTGTGGGATCATGAAAATAACGAGTGACGATAAGGCGACGAATGTGTGGTTGTTTTTCTATATATCCAGCAAAGGCTGGCGACATGATACCAAAGTTGAAAATGGGATATCCTTATGGTGTACAACAAGCAAGCGCAGAGTCTTTGGTTACATAGAAATGACGTTTTTCAACTCGGAAGCCAGTTTGGCTCTGAATTTTAATATGAAAAATAAAATTTTGGATAATAAAATCAATAATACTTTCAACACTCAGTTCTGTTCATGCATTTCATGGTACTCCGGAGTTGGATATTGACGTTGCGTGTTAATCGGAGATGCCGTTTTATTCTCCGGTCTTCTCCTCCTCTTCGGATTTGGCCTAAAAGCATTACCGGACATGAAAAAAAAAACCGCCAATGACTCGCCGATTGACTCACACGGTGTGCAATTGCAAGTTTACAAATTCTTTTATTTGATAGTTTTGAATTTTGATGGAGGAAAGTATAAATATATAAGTGGAGGGGAGAATAAGGCATGCTTCGTTTAAATCAAGCTGACATCTTCGTTCCATCATAGCATAACCATTACACAAGACATTCCTGATAAAAAGACAATTTCATCTGAACAAGCATGGCTCCTCCTACCGTCCTCATTATTGGCTGTGGCGTAGCTGGACCAGTTCTTGCGATTCTTCTGAAGCACAAAGGCTATCACCCAATTGTGTTTGAAAAGGTCCAGGAGTTGGGCACTGCAGGAGCATCGTTGATGTTGATGTCAAATGGGTAAGTATGGTGTCCGTCCATACTCCGGATTGGACAAATCGATATAGTACGGAATTGCTGACTTAAGAGATTATAGACTCAAAGTCTTTGACTTAGTCGGCGCGGCAGATCCTGTCAAGGCTGAATCCTTGCCCCTTACTACCCTTTGGGACGCCAAAGCGACAGGCGAGGTGCTGGGACAGTCCAAGCTACCAAGTACTTTCACCGAGAAATATCACCAGCCTGCTATTGGAATTAAACGAACGAACCTTAATTTACTGCTCAAGAATGAAGTGCTTGAGTCAGGTATTGAGGTCAGAGAAGGATGGGGGTTGGTCGACATACAAGAGCATGAAGACTCGGTGACGGCAACTTTCAGCAATGGCCAGTCAGTGACAGGATCCTTTCTCATTGGATGTGATGGAATCAAGTCAGCATCAAGAGTCATATTACAAAAGCAAAGGGGTATTACAGAGGGTGCCCCTTCTTTCACAGGCCTTACACAGGTACGTTGTCAAGATAGTACATTTAATGTTGTCATCCATACAACATGACTAACTAAAAGGAACATAAAGACCGCCTTCCTATCGGAAACACCAGAGGCTCTACGAAGCATGGCAGCTATGCGCAATTGGTACGGAGATGGAGTTCATGTCATTGCTTACCCAGTCGCACCAACGACCACTTCGTGGGCCCTCACGCAACGAGAGACGCAAGAGAGAGAAGAGACTTGGCGCCCTTTCACAGCTGATGAGATGGAAGCTCAGCGAGAAGCGCTGTTGAAGCATTTAGGAGACTGGGATCCCAGCGTTGTGCAGGCGGTTAAATCTACCGAGCGAATCATCAAATTCGGTCTCTTTGACCGTACTGAGCTGAAGCCGGAGCAGTGGTACTCGAAGCGATGTGTGTTGGTCGGAGATGCTGCGCATCCAACAAGTCCTCATCTTGGACAGGGTGCAAACCAAGCCATGTAAGTTGACAATCCGTGCCATGATAGACTGCTGATCCTAACAATGGATCTCGTAACAGGGAAGATTGTTATCATCTGAGTAACGCACTTCCGGACCTTTCGCCGCATAGTAAAGACTACGAAAAGAAGCTCGAAAGCCTAGGTAGCAGCTTATCCGAGTCTATATTCCATCCATTTGCCAACAAGCGCCAGCCGCGGACTTCAGTTCTCGTCAAGGGCGCCCGAGCAGTCGGCGAAAAGAGAGTGGCAGTGGGCAAAGAGAAGGGCAAAGAGCGCGACGAGGCTATTGCTCAATCGTACGAGGGTGACGCCTCTGCCGTGGTAGCTAAGTTTGAGGGTTTACTAAGCCAACCATTCAACTGATACATACATACATAACGGGGGAGGATGAAGCCATAATTGATTGCATAGCCGGAGTCTGTTTTACGAAGCGCTGATGGACCGCCCCCGTAATATTTGCTTTTGTACTACATAAACTAAGGGGGAGCTTATATAAAGAAGGAATAGATTGATATTTTGGAAAAGCGGGTTTAGTAGGGATCGCTTAGTTGGCGACGGAATGGATTTAAACCCCGTCACAAACGTTTACTTTCTCTCGTCGGCATTCCCTCTTTAAACATGAGCTGATTATTACAACCGGATAGACTTGATAGGTTTCCGATTGGGTTTTATTCTTCTTTCTCCACATCTTTAAATTGTCCTTTTCTAAATTGCTTTTTCTCGAGTGCCGCAGCCCAACCTTCAGAATATTCTCCGATCGGGGACAGCTTCTCCGAATTGGTTCCCCATATAAACCTTTCATGTCCGAATCTCCGGCAAAGAAGTCCCAGCGCGGCGGCAGAAAGCCATTGAGCTGCCTCGCTTGCCGCCGACATAAGCTCAAATGCGATCGCAAGGTGCCCTGCGGCACTTGTATTCGGTTTCATCGGGAGAATCTCTGTCGTCAGGATCCAGCACCTCCGAGGCGACTCCGGTCGCTTGAAAGAGGAGGAGAGCCGATCCGTGTTGGTGATATCGGGCCGGCGGTGGCAGTGGATGCTGAGACTGCATCGCCAGAGCAAGTGGATGATGGTCTGGAGATTCCGATCCATAACCAATCTATTGTTGCTTCCATTGGCATGGGCCTCCTTCCCCTTGGATCCAGCAATTTGAATGCAGGAGTTGAAGTTGAGGCTGGGGCCAAAGACATTCCCTACTTTCTTCGTGCGCTCGGTGTAGGTGCCCACACTACGGCTATACCCTTCTCTTCGCTCACGCAGCTTCTGGCGGAGATACAACGTGCTCATCAGCCATCGATTTCTTGGCACATGATGGAGGGTGCTACGAAGAGACGGTATTGGGAGGCGCAGCTGCGGTCAGCCCTACCATCGCGGTCTCTGTGTGATCTGCTGCTCAACTATTACCTCGATCACATCAATTGGATCTTTCAGATCGTGCACGTCCCATCATTTCGTCGCAAGTACGAAGAGTTTTGGAATGCCGGGGACAACCACGAGCTAGACTTTATATTCACGGCCCTCCTCTTCACCATCATCTCCGTCAGTGCCCTTCATGTGCCACCGGGAGCGGTTGAGATATTCGGGTGTCCGCAGGAGTCCATCCGAGATCTTGCTCATATATGGCACAAAGTCTCTCATCAGGCGTTGCTAGCTGGCGATTTTGAATCGAAACCATGTATTGTGCAGCTTCAGACATTCTCCATTACGCAGTTTTACTGGTATGCTACAAATGGGATTGATACGCTTAACTCGTAAGTCCATCTGGGTTGTCATACCAGCACCGCTATGTGGTATGTTCGTTAATCAAGTGAAATAGACGTCTGGGACAAGCTGTGAGGACTGCTCAAACCTTGGGGCTAGACAAAGACACAAGTCCTTCCCAGACCTTTCATGATGAAATGAGGCACCGCATTTGGTGGGACCTTGTCGACTCGGACACGTATGTAACCAATGCTACTTCTCGGCTGCTTTCTTTTTTTTTTTCTCCAACTTGGCCTACTAACGACTTTTTCATCTTCTTTGAATTGAAAAGGTTTCAATCGATCTGCTTAGACCGCGCGCCGTTGATACGCTTGGAGTCACCAGGAGTTCCGCTACCACTCAACTGCAACGATTCCGACATCACCGACACATTTTTACAGCCGCGACCTCCTGATGAGCCTACCATCATGGCATTGAACATATTCAGGGCTCGATTCTTTAAGCTGTTGAATCGTCATATCTGTTATGGTAACGGTGACGATGCTCGTTCTTACGACGCCATCTGCAAATTGGATGAGGAGATACTCGACATTACGAGAACCTACCCCTGGTACTATCGACTTGACCAAGATGGTCGACCACCGAGATTGCCGCAACCGTTGGGGGAGATCTTAACATGGCAAAACCACATTATCCGCACATGCATCAGCACGCAGCGCATTCGCATGTACCGCCCCTTTCTATCACCACGCGTTGGCGATGCTTGGAGTAAATGCATCGAGGCAGCAGGAGATACCATTGCCGTTTACAAAAGTATACGGACCAACAGATCGATAACATCGCTTCAGAAATTCCTTCCTCAAGCATACCAAATCTTTTCCGTCGCCGTGACGGTCACTGCGCTGCTCTTAATAGAAGGCTCGCTGCCCATACCCAACGTGGCGCAGCAGATTAGGGATATGGCTGAAGATCTTCAAATCCTGGAAGACCAAGGCTGCGTATCCCCCGTCGCCAGTCGCGGGAGACAAGTTTTGCTCAAGATGCTAGAGTTAGTGGACATGGGGAGTAACGGAATCCCGGCGTCGGATGAAGACACAGATAGCCTAGTCTCGGGTATAGCTTTCATCTTTGGGGGAGAGCAAGCCGCTCGGACATATATGCAGAGACTAGCATCCAGAAATCAGCGGCTAAAGGGCCGTACTTTATCGATGACAATAGCGAAACGACAACCTACGCCAAATCACCCTCAGTTCAGGGGGATTCTTGATGAGGGAGCGTCTGTTACGGAGACACTGGTGGAATATATGCCTGAGCATATGAATATTATGATGGATGATTTGGTCTTGCAGAATTTGCTTAATTTTGATATGACGGCTCTTTTGGGTGATGCTCAGTTTGACTGACGGGGACTACCTACTTACAAAGAATGATTGATGATGATTATTATTATTATTATTTTCCACAAGGCTTTTGGTGCTTTGGATTCGCAGAATGATTTCTTTTTATCGTCAGAGATGGCTGAGTACTTGTGACGAACTGGAGATGAGATGTACTTTTATAAGCATGGCCACCTATCTGATATTCCACCTCATCGCAAATTATATAAGTAGCCAACTTTCCAACAAATGCAACGCTCTACCAGGTCCTTCGCCCTAATCCACTCTTCTAGCTTGAACCGATCAAACATGCCAACTTTGTGTCAAACCAGCGCTGGCAGACTTTTAGACTGCGAGAATGCTTCTCCCTCCATCTTGGGTGACTCGTTTCCGGACTCGAATCTTCAAATGTCCATGAGACAGCTTGATGAGCTGAGCGCCCGTCTTCTCTGGGGTAAACTCCTCGGCAGTATCAAACCAGCCGCTAGCAGGAGGAAAGCCAGTATCTGGTTTGATGCCAATGACGGCTGATGGACAAAACAAGAGAGCTTCGCCGCGCCGTAGGGCAACAATTTTTTTGAACAGTCCTGTGGCAAGGTCGTTGAGGCTAAGCTTGTCATGACTGCTGGATTGGCCGTTGTCAACTGGCTGATCTGGTGAGATTGATGCTCCGGCCAGGTGTTTCTTCAGACTCTGGAGCCAGTCTGGGGATGTGAATCGATGAACGACTGTTACCGAGCACAGGTCCAGTAATTTTGGGGATATTGTAGGCTCCTGAGTAGAAATGATGACGCGAAGGCCCAGATGGCGTTGCAGACGGATATTCGAGAGGAGTGCCTGGGTTAGCACTTCACATTCGGCCGTGTCGGTCATGTATTTGTGCGCTTCGTCTAGCGCAACCACACGACCAACTTCCGGACTTTGTTCCAGGAAGAGGCTGAGACAAATATTAAATAAGGAGCAGGCTGTCTCTTCTGTCACACATGGGCAAGAAAGGTCCACAATCGTAAGTTGTCCAACCTACAGAGTAATTTATATGATTAGCCTTGTCAACCTCGGCATGCGTAAAAATAAAATTTGTCAACGGTATAAAAAGAAAAGAAAAAAAAAAAGCAAACACAACTCACTTGGGGTTCCCAATCGTTGCCTCTGCTAACACGCTTCTGGGCTACCTTAGATAATCCACTCACTACCTGATCCTTTACCATAAAACTCTCTAGAGTTTCTAGTCGCTGTTGGAGTGGCTGAAGCTGGCCATTTGCCATATCTTCACTCATAAGACGTCGCTTGAACTCACGATAGTCAAACGTTGTCCTATTTACTTGCTGCTCAATGCGCAGATCCCGCAGAATTCGCTGCACAACGTGTAGATACAATGGCATGCCACCCTGAACAGAACTAGCGGCCATGAGATCCATCATTCGCTTGGTGTTGAGATCAGTTTGGTTGATCCGAAGTTCTTCAACATGGACATTTGGTAACCGAGAGTAGATACTCTAATAGCAAAGGCATTGACGAGTTAGTATATATATAGCCAGCATACAATCGTGTAGTCCCGTATCATTACGAACCTCAATGTGCTTGACGTTTGTCGGTGGACAAAGCACTCTCACTGAAACGCCTTCAATTGAAGACAGGTAGGCTGCCTCACAAGGCGAGCCCCTAGAAGCAGATACCCACGGATCATAATGAAACACTATGCCCGTCAATGGACGAGGAAGAACGCTTGCCTCTGAGAGTATCAGACAATTTTCAAGTAGACAGCTCAGAGTGTGGCTCTTGCCGGACCCCTGACTGCCACATATAAATACACTTGACGGGGCGGCCGTGTTGAAGAAGAGCCTAGGGTCTTCAGCTGCAAGCCTAGCATTGCCAACTGTGCCGTTTGCTTCGACAACACCGCCCAGCAGTCCATACTGGGTGAAGGGTTTTATCTTGCTACTCGTCGCTAAAGAGTCGCCGTACTGACGGACCGGTTGAGTGAACACCGGGGTCGCGGCAAGCTCTTCAACATCTTCGCTGTTGTCATCCAAAGACAAAAGTTCCAAGTGAGCTGTAAGAGAATCACTGTTCGAGGACAGATTACTGCTCGAGGATGGGCTACTGCCCAGAGACGAAGATGAAGGTGAAGATGTCATTTTCTCCCCCTGATAATTGGAGAGACAGACTTAACCCTGCCGTTTAGCTTTTGGGACGAATGAAACAGATAAGATTAAGAAGGTTATTGGGTGAAAGAGGTGACCTTTAGGCTTAAAAAAAAAAGAGAGAGAAAGAAAGAAAGAATAGCAGTGAGAGAAGATAGGCGACTATCAAACATTCAGATACTAAATATTCGCTAAGTATTCACTGAAGGGATGGGCCGTAAGGCTCCCCCCATATGCGGGAGGCCAACAACTTGTCTCAATATTTTATTGGATATAGACTACGTCTTCACCT
The DNA here is from genome assembly GCA_015266385.1 of Trichoderma oligosporum. Classification (NCBI taxonomy): domain Eukaryota; kingdom Fungi; phylum Ascomycota; class Sordariomycetes; order Hypocreales; family Hypocreaceae; genus Trichoderma; species Trichoderma oligosporum. The sequence continues at coordinate 4,514 of JACBYL010000304.1, read as the reverse complement.
GTAGTACACATCATGTGGGTCAGCATGTAGGAAGCGAATAAGACTCAGTGAAGCTATATGAGCTCAGATAATAAAGTGACTTGACTCTCTCTCCATGACAAAAGGTGGCAAACCGCAACTAGATGCAGATGAAGTACCTCTAATCACAATCCATATCCGTTTGCAACTCGTATATCTGTGATTAATTGATTAATATATGAATGTATATTCAAGAATGAACCTGTAGCTAACCAGTATTTGCCATTGGATAGGCTCGAAGAGGCCATCTGCGCTATTCAATTTCAATTCAGTTTTGTTGGTTTGTGTACCTATTGGTATGTCAGTTCATCTCTACTATAGTAGTAGAACAACACTATCTCTCATCTTTAATATCTGCCTTATTTCATACCATAATAATTGTTCGATTTAAAGCATTTCAATCTGGATCCGAGTTACCAATAAATCAGACAGAGAGGATACTATCACCGAGCTGTGTCTCCGTAAAATAGCAGCTGTAAACTCGGTACTGTTCTTTTTTCTTTGATGAAGATGTCGAGAATCAATTTATTCTTGCTATAAAGAATCAAATAAATTACGGCACGGTTAAATCGGATACATTCAAAATTGTGGAACTTGTTTGCCGTGATATATTTGTCAAGATTGATTGCCTCCTCGGAGATAATATCGCCAAGCGGGGGGGGCAATTGAATAACGTCATTGCAATCACTATGGGAACTGATTATATTTGTCCTATCTCTTGCATCTATAAATAAAACTCTTTTCTTACCTTGTCAACATATCTCTTTAATTGATTTCGGCTACCATAAATTGAAACCCAGAAAATGCCCAACATTGATACTTCAATCCATGCAACGGCCAGTGGCGCCGCTGCTCAGCTAGTGGCTCGCCATGCCGAGGAGCATCCTCTTAAGCTATATGCAGGATGGTTTTGTCCTTTTGTTCAGAGAGCTTGGATTGTCTTGGAAGAGAAAAAGATACCTTATCAATACGTGGAAATCAACCCATACAACAAGGAGCCAGAGTTTCTCAAGCTGAATCCGCGTGGCTTGGTGCCCACTCTTGCTGTGCCCGTCAATTCCTCTCAGGCGGAACAAAAGCCTTTGTTTGAGAGCGTTATTATTGCTGAATATCTTGAAGAGGCGTATGCGGATGAATCCAAGCATGGCCCTCGCTTGCTGCCCTCGGATCCGTACCAAAGAGCTAGAGCCAGATTGTGGATAGACCACATCAGCACGAAGATCATTCCAGGGTTTTACAGGTTTTTACAGCATACGCCTGATAAGAACTTCACCATTGATGAAGCACGTGAGGAGTTTCACAGTCACATCAAGGCTTTTGTAGCGGAGATGGATCCTGAGGGGCCGTGGTTCTTGGGAGAGAAGATTAGTTTGGTTGACATCGCTCTGGTGCCATGGGCCAAACGGCTGTTTTTGCTAGATCACTATAAGCCAGGTGGGCTTCAGATTCCACCGCAAGGTGGCGAAAATAATGTATGGACGAGGTGGAACACATGGATGAAAGCTGTTGAAGCTCGCCCGAGTACGAAAGATACTTGGAGCGACGATGACAAGTATATTGAGGTATACAAGAGGTATGCTGATGATACAACCAACTCGCAAGTAGGACAGGCAACGAGGCAAGGCAGGAGGCTTCCTTGATTTAGGATAATTAATGCAAGATATAGCAAATACTCAAATAAGGCTTTGCTTTATTTAATTCTCTCCGTTCTTTTCGTTTTATTATTCTGTATTATTTCATTCTGCTATAGCATGAGTTCTAGGGCATTGGATATACTCACCTTGTATAAGCACTGTGCGATACAGCCAGCAAGACATAAAGTTCTTACAGTGTCAATAATTATATACTCGCACTATATTTATCAAAGATAGTAGTAGCTATCTATGTACGAGTATGTACCACCACTTGTAGCTCTGGTCCTCCTCTCATCCCAAACAGTTGCTCAATCCAAGGATTGAAATTGCAGCCATGTCAGATCAACAGCCCTCACGCTTCACGCCGCAGAACAAAAGCACACACGAGCGACTATCGACACACACCGTCGGCCTCGTCGCCCTCTCAGATTTTCGCAAGCGTCGCGCTGCGGTCCTCGAACAACAGGAGCGCGAGGCCCGCGAGGCTGCTCTTTCAGGCACGTCAAAACCGGACCGCTCGCTGACAGGCACTCCTGACAACGCTGGCAGTGATTCCGCCGGCAGCGCTGGCCCAGGGCCGTTGAAGAAGAAGCTGAAAAAGAAGAAGCAGAACACTAGCAAAAAGCTTCTGTCTTTTGGTGATGAAGGTGATGGCGACGAGACCGAAGATGTAAGCGCTACCTCTGAGGCGCCGAGCGATAAAGACGGTCCTTTGAACGAGAAAAGGGCAAAATTCAAGGCGAATTCAGCTGTCGCAATAGCCCCAAAGGCGGTGACGAAAGCAGCGCTTCGTAAAGAGGCCGCTGAGCGAGAAGCCCTACGACGCGAATTTGTTGCCCTTCAAGAAGCCGTCAAAGCCACCGAGATTGCGATACCTTTTGTATTTTACGATGGCGCCAATATCCCCGGCGGAACAGTCCGCATGAAGAAGGGCGATTTCGTCTGGGTTTTTTTGGATAAGAGCCGTAAAGTTGGCGCGGAGCTTGGTGTTGGAGAGCAGGTAAATGCACGGAGAGCATGGGCAAGAGTTGGAGTGGATGATTTGATGTTGGTGCGAGGGACAGTTATCATTCCTCATGTAAGTGTCTATCGACTATCTATCTCTCTATGTGCTCTATTTCTCTATCGCTTTCTATTCCTCTTTATATCTCCCCATATACTAACTCCCTCTTTAACAGCATTACGACTTTTATTATTTCGTCGTCAACAAGAGTGCTGGTCCCGGCGGTGTCCACCTCTTCAATTATAGCGCCGAGGCGCCGACCGGCACAGGCTCAAAGGATTCCGATTCCGATCTTCCAAGTGGTGTTTTAGTGACTGCGGCGGCTAAAGCTGCTGCTGCCAAAGCGCGGCAGCCAGATATTTCAACCCTTGAGGGTTTCGGCGAGGATCCGACTTTGACAAAGGTCGTGGATCGCAGATGGTATGAGAGGCACAAGCACATATATCCAGCCAGCACGTGGCAGAAATTTGATCCTGAGTTGGATTATTCGTCACAGATTCGGAAAGATAACGGAGGAAACACGTTTTTCTTTTCCAAGTGAGAATCGAAAGTGGAATATGGAACATTGGGGCTCTGAAAAATGAACGCCCAAAGTTTAACCAACTGCTTTGGCTTGTGGTTGAACATGTGCTGGAATGATTTCCTTGTAGAAGGGATTGAATTGGTTTTTCCTTGTGGAATATGTTGGAAAGAATGATCTTGGTTCAATCAGCCAGTCAATTGCCACAAGGCAAAGCAGGCGCCGCCGAGAAGAATCCAGCCAGGCCAGAAAAGCAAGAGGATCATGGCGTTTCCGCAGCCCAAAATGAAGACTGCGAATTCGTAAAAGAGCCTAGCACGGACTTTTTGTACGCTTTGAGAGTCCCAAAGGTCGGCAATGGCTTTACTAGACATGGCGAATCCGTGTTTGAGAGTATATTTAGAGGTGATGAAGGCGTAGAAGAGAATTTGCTTGCAAGCATACAAAGTTGCATTGAAGAGAGCACAAGAGGCGAGATATGAATGCAGGCAGATAAATAGGTAAATGTGCTTGAAACGATGATGTAATTGAAGCGGAAGAGCAAAGGCCCTGCCAAGGCGGACGATCAAAGTCGAGTGGGGCCGCCGGAGAGCAACAGTGGGCTCGAGCCGAGATGCTGTCAGCAGGGAGACCTTGTCCATTGTGTCAGAGACTTTTTTTGGAAAAGAGACGAGAGGATATGAAGGGGGATGATTCAATCGTTACGATGGACACTTGGAAATCGTGTGTCCCAAGTAGTATTGAAGAGACATTCTCGGTCATGGTGTTTATATGAATAGCCACCACCTCTATTTACTACCTACGACTGCCAACCGCTGTCCCATATTACTAGTATTATTCTGTACTACCTTTTCAAAGAATTAAAATCGCCTTCCCGCTTTGTCTAGAGGCAATCTGAAGTCGTTCTACGCCCGATTAGCCAACCAAAGCGCCTCAATCAAGCAGATGCCAGTTCCTCGGCTCCGATTTCTTACAAAGAGAGATGCACGCCCTAGCGATGCGAGACACCCTTAGATTTCTTGAGCCGTGCACATTTTCCTTTTCCAGAGAATTACTCGCTACAAATGCACAACACTTATACGGGGTATAAACCCCTCATGGGATGATCTCGAACAAGAGTGGTGTCCACGTGGGGGATGTAATTCGTTGGTTGGGTGAGATAGCTCCCTTGTGGTCATGAGGATGGATGGGGGAGCGCTTATAAGTTTGATCACGGGGTTTGAATTGAATCTAACTTTTATTCATTAGTAGATATGTATAATTCGGCTAATGAAGGTAATATATTAAATAATATAAAATATATAATATGTTATATATAATATATAATATATAATATATA
>JACBYL010000303.1:0-10549 GCA_015266385.1 Trichoderma oligosporum | reverse complement strand
AAAAAGAAAAAAAGAAAAAAAAAGCCATCCAAATGCAGCTAACCAGCAATCTATACAAGTAGTAATGGCTCTTTCATCAGTCAATGACTAGTCATCATTCATCAGTTAGCCGAGGAATAACTTAATAGAATTGCATTCACCGCTCCACTCCCAGCTGTGTCAGTCGATTCATGGGACTTGGAGAGGCGTTCTGGGCTCTTACACAGAACAAGGATCTGAGACGATAGAGCGGCTGAGGACGGCATTGGAAATCTGGCCTGGAGAAATAAGTTCTGCGGACATTACCCGCAGAGCCAGGTTGATTCACGGACTAGATGCTCAGTACAGAAGGATTTGACAGCTTCGAAATAGAAGGGACGCCTGATGCTACCTACCAGGTAGTACTTTTTGGTTTTGTTTTGCTTGTGTGTGTAAGTCATCGTTTCTTACGGAGTAATACCTACTTGCATAGGTACATGGTAGGTACATGGGTAGGTAGAGGAGGTTGATGGTCGTCTTACGAGTACAACTTCGTACTTCGTACTCGGACGACTGAGTAGCTCTCAAGCCACGGGTGGGCATACCTACAGTACGAGTATACTAGCGACTTGGCTCGGGCTACTGAGTTCTGTCGTGAGCCCTTTTACGGTGCGGCGTTTCGCATCAAGTCTTTTTTCTCTCCCCATGCCCCCTCCCCCGTACTGGGCGGACCAATATCTGGCCCTTGCTGGTGAGGCTTGCTGGGGAGGCAAGGGAGGGTCATTCTTCTTCTTTTCCTTCTCACGGAAAAAAAAAAAAAAAAAAAAAAAAAAAAAAAAAAAAAAACCCTTAGCTGCCGCGAGTTCCTTAGGGTCTATGACAGGGGAGATGGATTCATTCCTTTGTGGCGGCGAGCGAATCTTCTCAACCAGGCATGGCGTCAGGCGATGGAGGGTGGGAAGCCCCCCCCCCTCTCCAAGCGAAAAGACGACGCCCAAGTAAAAGTACATGTATGTACGGAATACCTACAGTACAGAGTGTACATGTATGAAGTCGTACTCCGCAACGTAACGAAGATTAAGTACTTGTACGTATGCGTATATTCGTACATCATATTTGGTAGTTGGACTTGGGATCTCTGACAGGGAGCCCTTTTTTTTTCCATTCTTCTCTGCCTATCCGGAACCGGAGAGCTGCGTGGGATGATCTGTATAAGAAAGAAAAAAAAAAGAGGAAGAGAAAAAAGCGACAGCCGTACGGAGTACAGAGTGCTCTGAATTAGTAGTAGTACGAAGGGATTAACCGCGGCTATATTCTCTCAGCAACTGAGAGAGAGAGAGAAGAGAGAGAGAGAGAGAGAGAGCGCCATGTAAAGCGGCCAAAGTATCATAAGATGAACGTACGTTTTTCCTTCTACGGGAATACATGTATTTCGTATAGCTTGCATACCCTGACAAAAAAAAAATCAAAAAAAATCTCTACCAATTAAAAATTTCATTCTAAAAAGAAAGAAGAAAAAAAAATATATACAAAGTAGAGGCTCCTCTAGGGCTTCTTCCCCCCTCAAAAGCAAGGGCCGGCTTGCTGGGCTAGGCCACTAAAAGGTAGGGCGCACCATGAGGCCAAGAGTCGATATCCAATCAGCATTTGGCAGCGCCATGCTGGGTGTCTGCTAGCTTTTGCTTGCTGGGCTCGCTGATCGCTTCCTATTAGTCCTCCCGCTTTCTCACGCATCCCATCCAACCAACCAACCAAACCAACCAACCAACCACTCACTCACTCACTGACTCCCCCCGAATCTCACTCACCCTCTCCGGCCTGGTCAAATCAACTCAACTTTACCCTTTTCTTTCTTTTTTTTTTCTTTCTATCATTTCAGTTGCCTGATTATACTTTATTTGATGATGAATTTTTGAATTTTTGAATTTTGATTCTTGAATTTTTTTTGGGAAGTTTTTTTTTGGTCCAGGTCGCCTTGTCTGCCTTGTCTTACTCTGCTTCTTCTCTCAAAGGCAGCCGCTGCCATTTTAGGACCACGCCGCATCGCACCGCACCGCACCGCACCGCATCGCATCGCTGCGAGCATCACGTTTTTGGCCCACACATAGTTTTATCCAGTTTCCCAAAGTCGGGCTTGCGTTGTGGTCTAACCAAGGTCCAATACATACCCAAGGTTCAATACCAATTTTCAACTCCCTGCTTGCCCCCCCTCCCCCTACGCCAGACCAACGCCGCAGAAGCCTCGTGGTTTTAAAGTCTTGTTCGCCTATCACGCCGCCTACGAGGACAGCCCTGTTCGTACTCCGTACTTGGTACCAGCTTGTTGCCTACCGCTATCGTTATTAATCCCGTTAGCACTACAAAGTTACTATTTGGATTTAGTGGTCACACTTTTTAGCGCAGTCCCGGGCCCGAAGGCCCGCCATCGTCAACCCTGGCCTTTTTCTCTCTTCTTGTCCTTCGCGCCCACCCCCCCCAAATCTTTCCACTGAAACGCTGGGAATATTACCCACTCTCGCCCGTTAACGATTCCGCCGGAGCCTCTTTACTCACCTTTCAACTTTCTCATACGACCGTTTCTTGATTCTAAATCTAATCCTTCTCTTTTTTTTTTTTATAAAAAAAAATCCCTTTTCGCTCGTCCGTCCACACCACCTCCGAAGCGCTCCCCCGGCGACCCGCCCATCTTTTCGCATTCGATTCACCTCTTTTCTTGCCTTTATCCTCGACGCGAAGGGCGTCGCAACGCCTGAAGCCCTGGATTGACTTCTCGAACACCGTCACCATGGCCATCGCCATGGGCTGGCATAAGCCCGACAATGTCGCTGGCTCGTCGGCGCCAGCCATCATGGTCGGGCTCTTCGTCGCTTCTGGTGGATTGCTCTTTGGTTACGATACTGGGTAAGCAGCACGATATTGTCGTTCATTGAATGCGACGCTCAACCATCCTCATCCCGACTATTCCGATCTTTTGTTGTCTTCTGCCGTCTGTCTATACTTTGTACTATTGTGTTGGAAAACGAAGCGTCTATGGGGAAGGATAAGAGGAATTAGGGAAAAAAAAAAACCTTTGTGGAAAGAATGTGACCGGTGCTGGATCAGGGCATATACTATTTCTCACGGCGAGAATACTTGGTTGTTTTTTTTTTTTTTTTTTTTTTTTTTTTGCTGTATAATGGGATGTGGTACAGAAGAAGAGTGCTGTCATTGTAGTGACACCTAAGACAGAATGTTTTGGACGGGCTATCCTTTATTTTTTTGGATTTTTTTTTTTTTTTTGGGGGGTTTTTTTTTTTTTTTTTTTGTTTTTTTTTTTTTTTTGTGTTTTTTCGGCTCTCGTTTGCTGGCTATTTTCTTCAGATCGTCGAAGAAATCAACCGCTAACCTTCTACGTCGTCTAGCGCTATCAACGGTATTCTTGCCATGGATGAATTCAAGTCTAAATTTGGGACGTGTGCCAATCCAACGACGAAAGATAACATCTGCGCAAAAGATTCGGCTCTCGTCGTTGCCATTCTTAGCGTAGGCACCGCCATTGGAGCCCTCCTCTCCGCTCCTGCTGGCGATACTCTCGGACGTCGACGAACCCTGCTTCTCGCTGTTGGTATTTTTTGCATTGGTGCCATCTGCCAAGTCTGTGCCGAGGCATCTCCCGCGTTGTTAGTCGGAAGGTGGGTTTATCTCCCCTGGTCCCCTGGTCCCCTGTCCCTTCTTCCTTTTCGCCGAGCTTGAATTTATCCATCCCTTTTGTTTGTGTCTTAAGCCCTCAAGGTACCTAATGACTGACAAAATGTGTGAGCAGATGTTTGGCTGGTGTTGGCGTTGGTGCCGTCTCAGTTTTGGTTCCTCTATATCAATCGGAAATGGCTCCCAAGTGGATTCGTGGTACTCTAGTCTGTGCTTATCAGCTCTCCATCACCATAGGGCTCCTCTCTGCTTCTATCATCAACATCCTCACCTCTAAACTCAATTCGTCAGCCGCCTACCGAATTCCTCTTGGTCTTCAACTGGTCCCCGCTCTTATCCTGACTGCTGGTCTCATTTTACTCCCCGAAACACCCCGATTTTTGGTCAAGCAAGGCAACAAAGAGGCCGCTGGTCTTTCGCTCAGTCGCCTTCGACGCCTTGATATTACTCATCCAGCCCTCATCGACGAGCTTCAAGAAATTATTGCTAATCATCAATACGAATTAACCCTCGGTCCAGACACTTACAAAGAACTTTTCGTTGGCTCTCCCCACCTAGGACGCCGGACGTTTACCGGATGTGCAATTCAGATGCTCCAACAGCTAACGGGCATCAACTTCATCATGTACTATAGCACCACATTTTTCGGTGGCTCTGGTGTCGATAGCCCCTATACGAAGTCGCTCATTATCCAAATCATCAACGTCGTCTCTACTTTTGTCGGCGTCTTCGTCATCGAGTCTTGGGGTCGACGTAGGTTGCTCATAGTTGGTGCCATTGGTATGGCTTGCTGCCAGCTGCTTATGGCCTCCTTTGCTGCCGCTGCTGGGGAAAGCCTTAAAGAGGCATCGACCACGATACTCATCGTCTTCTGCTCCATTAACATCTTCTTCTTCGCCGCTTCCTGGGGACCTGTAGCATGGGTTGTAACGTCAGAGATTTATCCCCTAAAAGTTCGTGCAAAGTCCATGTCTGTTTCTACCTGTGCCAATTGGGTGCTCAATTTTGGCATCGGATACAGTACGCCATTCATGGTGGGCAGCGGTCCAGGTACAGCCGGCTTTGGCACAAAGATATTCTTCATCTGGGGAGCCTTTTGTATTTTGGCCGTCTTCTTCGTCTGGGCCATGGTGTATGAAACAAGTAAAATCAGTCTAGAGCAGATCGACGAGATGTATGAGCGAGTAGATCATGCATGGAACAGCAAACATTTTGAGCCCAGTTGGAGCTTCCAGCAGATGCTTGACGAGGGCTGGTCACCTAGCGCGCAGCCTCCACCTGATCACGAACTACAAACAACACCTTCACAATCTAGCGCTGATACTACCCTGGGCGATTCGAATTCAGGCATCGTCGTCCATATGCATCATCATGATGCCAACGAAATAACGACAGCATCCTCGGATGAAAACAAGGAGTCTATACCAACTATGGCACACGTCGATTTTAGCTATTGAAAGGCCATAATCCCCCCCCCCCCCCCCCCCCTTTCCCCCTTTTTTTTTTATATTTTTTTATATTTTCTTTTTTCCAATACGGGGATGCTCGTCACGTTTATATCTCGGGGTCATCATCCTCCTTTTTCTTATACCAGGAGGGAAAACGCCATATTACTTTTTTTTTTTCAGCCTTTTCATGTGACATGTGAAATATATCAGCGATGGAGTTTACGACATAACGGAGTTTTGCGATGTCTGGGCTGCTGGTTATTCTGATTATTCTTATTACCACTATTATTCCCTTTTATTTTTCTTTTTTTCTAAATGGTTACTGGGATCTATGGTAAATGGCTTGGGTGCATCAACACTTTTCAGTATATGGATATTCCTATTTGGATTTTGGGACGGGGGCAAAGGTAAGCCTCCGGGGTTTTGGGCATCTGAAATGTTGCATGTGGATATTTGGGAGTTGTGGACACTGGAGGGATCCTCCCCTTTGCCAGCGTCATGGATATCTGTGATTTATGGACTGTGGACTCCTTTTGTTTTTATGTTCGCGGGTTAAAGATGATTGGATTATGGATATTGCATACTTTGAACTGCGAAATACCCTGTCCACTGTAAAAGACAACTTTTTTTTTTTTTATAAAAAAAAAAATTCCTTTAATATCTCCAGAAGGCTAGAGAAATGTGCAATTTTGTTTGTATCTACTCCAGGAGGTCGTTTGTTTTTGAAGCTTGTGTTTGCGTATAACGTACGTATAACCATGATGAATGAATGAATGAATGAATGAATGAATGAATGAATGAATGAATGAATGAATGAATGAATGAATGAATGAATGAATGGAATAAAAGGGGGAGATGGTCAGTGAAAGAAGAGGAAGAAGAAGAGAAAAATATATACGCTTACGTCTTTTACTGGCTCAGCAGCTATTATGCCACGCGTTCACCAAATTATCTCTTATTCACAATACTTTGGAAGATATGTAACCAACTTTTCTTACGCAGCATGACAAGGCCTTGAATGAAGCATCGTTCTTATTCCTTGCAGAGCTCAATCAATACTCACTCTGAGCAACGAGTGGGCGCTAGCTAAATTATTACCTTTATCTTTGATGATCTTCTGCCGATGGGGATACCTCATCATATAACAAAGCACTTGGTTGAGTTGTATGTCCTATCTCGTTTCAGTGATTTGGGGGAGGGGAAACACCCGAAGCCAAATATGACGAAGAATCACATATACCAAGGCAGTGAAATGAATGGAACAGAAACACAGAAAACTTGTAAGACGGAAATAAAAAGGAGGCGGCACAAGAATGATGTACTGGTGTTATATAAACTAACGTCAATGGCCCTCTCTCTCTCTCTCTCTCTCTCTCTCCCCCTCTCTCTCTGCCTTTGTATGAACCTGAGTTGACTTGTCTATCTTGTTTTGAAATAAGAGAAACGACTAGGCAAAGACTTGACTTCCTGTAGTAGAAGAAATCACCTTTGATAAATCTCGCAAAGAAAGCAAGAGAGCAAGAGAGCAAGAAAGCAAGAAGGGGGCAAGGAGAAAAAAAGAACCATGGCTAATCAACTTCCTCGCCGTCGCCGCAATGCTAGAGCCGTCATACCAGCGCCAGCGCTTATCCCTGGGAGGCCTCGACCTATAGAGCAACTCCACCCCGTACTGTTACATCTGGTGATGCGCATGGATGTCATGCCGCCTGGGGATAGAGCATCTATAACGGAGGCAGAGCTGGCGCGTGCTGTAGCCCTAGCGATATCGATGATGCCAGATGATGAACAGGCATACGTGGTTTCGCGTATAATGACTGACGACGAGATTGCTGAGGAGAGATTGAATAGTACAGACGTTCAAGACTTGAGACATGATGTTAATTTGACTGCAGGTGAAAGACGACTTTTGCTGAGAGCCTCTCCCGAACCGGAAGACACAACTGAACAAGATGACGACAACAACGTTGATAATCCATGCATTGTCTGCTCCGGAACAAGTGACGTTACCGTCCCATGCGGCTGCCATTACTGCGCCCACTGTCTGAGAGCAAATATTCGCACCGGTCTTCGCTCCGAGGTGGATTTCCCACCGCGATGCTGCCGCCCTTTCAACGAGGCTATTATCCGTCATGCCCAGCGTCCAGCACTAGTCCACTTGTATCGCCAAATGTCGGCCGAGTTTGCTGTACCTACGGATCTGCGAGTATACTGCCACGACCCCAGCTGCTCTTCATTTATCCCACCATCAGCTATTCAAGATGCTCCTGACGATGAAGATGATGCCACTGCCGTGGGAACGTGTCCTTCATGCGGCGAGGGGACGTGTGCCGAGTGCGGCAACAGATCTCACAGAGGCCTGCCATGCAGAGAGGAGGAAGATGAAGAGGCTCTGTGGGATATGATGGATGGGCAGGGTCTTGTGCATTGTCCTGTATGCGGCGTAGTGATGGCATTGAGGGATGGATGCAATCATATGACGTGAATATCCTCTCTCTCTTCCTTTCTCTTCCTTGAATGAGCTGAAACACGCAGAAAGTAAACACTAACATATATCGTAGGTGTCTCTGCAATGCCCAGTTCTGCTATCTATGTGGCCATCCGTGGCGGACATGTTTATGCCCTCTGTACGGGTCTTTTCATCTTCGCGTCCCAGTACGACAACGACCTGGCCAGAGACCCGTTGCTCGGGGCGGAAGGGCGCATCTAGCCGAAAGAACAGAGGGGGCGTTGAGGATTCCACAGCTGAGATATGACCCTGACGATGAGATGGCACTAGCAGGTATCGAAGATGATGATATTATACATCTTGGCGGGGACGTCCCAGCGATGCCTGAGAATGAAGCGAGATGGCGTGACCGACCAGTGTTTGATTCCGACAGTGACGAAGGGGAAATTGCCCATATCATTGCTCCTCCACAACGTAATGCTAGACGAGTGCCTCCTCGGATAGATCAAGGCCGTCCACAGGCCCACCAACAGCGTCAATATAATCGCCCTCGCTCACCAGAGCCAATAGTGAGAGACCCGCTTCCCAACGATATAGACGCTCTGTTTCGCGGGGCTTTTGCTCAACTGCCTCTTCTTTACGATCCTTTTCGCCACGTAGATCAAGCTATTCACAACTTGGAGGCGGATCATCATGTTCCACCCCCAAGAGGATTAAATTTCGGATATCACAATCATTACGACCATCCCCGCATGGAGTATCCTCGTTGGGTGGCTCCGCAGCCACAGCCTAGGCCAGCTAGAGTAGAGCAAGCGCTAGGACAACTTCGCATCAACGACATGGCGAATGATGGACAATTTGATCAGATCCATCGAGACGTCGTAAGGATGGAAGAATGGGTAAGAGGTCATAGGCGAGGCAGGCAGCAAAGACCTGAGCATCACCGCGATCCTGAGCCGCAGTTACAAGTGGCTCCTCAACGGGCTCAACAACATAACAATAGGCGTGGATCTGATGAAAGAGTAAGACCAAGACATCATAGAGAGCGGTCAAACCATAGTAGAGAGAGACGGGAACATAGACGGGAGCGAGAACGAGAACGAGAGCGGAACAGAGATGTTGAGAGAAGACATGATCTTAGAGGCCAGGCTCCTCCAATGTTTGACTTGATGGCTGATCCGTTTCGAGATGAATGGTTGAGGCAGCGCTTTCAACAAAGGCCATGGTACTAAATAGTAGATCAGCTTTTATTTTATTTTTTTCAATGACGAAGCTTCAATCAATTATTGATTCCACTTGAAGCCCTCCCTGCTCTTTTCACAAAGCCGCCAAAGCAATCTGAATGCTACTATCTATAGACGCTTCTAGCGTTGGTATTAGGAGAAGTAGCCTTTATAGACATTAACTATTAATTAACTCTTATCAGACCTCTATCGCACTTCATTGGCATGTACCTTGTAGCTCCCTTTGAATTTTAAACGTCAAGACTATACATATAGATAAGACTCCAGAACAGATTGATTACGAAGGAGGGAAAAAGACAATAAAATAAATAAAAACCACTGTCAAATCTACTCCAAAAAAAAATTCAACTCTCAGTCGAATTGCCGACATTCTAATGATATTGGTTATCAATTTAATCACAGTCGCACGCCATGAACAGTAGGCACAAAGCGAACCAAGAAGACCTCCGTCAGAAAGACCAACTAGGTAGGCAAAAGAAAATCTCCCAATAGAGAAAAAAAAAAAAAAAAAAAAAAAAAAAACACCACGAAAACCACCCAAAAAAAAAAAAAAAAAAAAAAAAGAAAAGAAAATTGCCTTGATTACTACTCTCCACGGGACATAAAAGAGAAGGAGAAATAGAGGCCCAAAAAAAAATGTAACTCTTCTCCGGTAGAAGAACTCTCCGGGGACGGAGTCGAACCGCCGACATTCTGATGAGATGTTAAACCATTACAGTCAGACGCCATGAACCAACTAGACCACCCAGAGTAGAAGAGTTGCCAAGTTTTTAACTGTCTCAAGTTATAAAGCCAACTGAACTCTCAACTTTAATTTACATGAACCAACCAACCAACCAACCAACCAAACAACAACAAATTCATGTCTTTGAATCAAAATCATCAAGAGGGGTGGGTGTACTTTGTTTTTGAATGTGAATACTTTATTCCCCCCCCCCCCCCCCCCCCCTATGGCCGCAGTTTTCTTACTCCCCTTGTTACTTTACATACAAGCGAGTTTCACTTATCTCATTCTGTGTGAGAAAAGGAAAGGGAGAAAAAAAAAAAAAGGGAAAAATGACATGTCGTGAAGCCACCCGCGCGCATCTTACAAGTACAAGCAAGTTATAGTTCTATTCCGTTCGTTGCAGAGATCCACGCAGTGCGTGCATATATACATGCAATGCAGCAAACCGCCTGATAAATGATATATGCCCAATACGGAATTACTTCTGGCTAGGTACTTTGATGCTACTCTTTACTTGTACACACACATACAAGCATATAAACACATATAAACACATATAAACACATATATATTCAACAGTACACATACCTATCTAGAGGCAATGCGTACTTTATAGAATAAGTAGCTTTCGTATAAAGTATGTGACTCTGTTGTCGGTCTTATAAAAGACAACACATCCATCCTCCCTTTAGTTGGTAGCCAACACACACCCGCCCTTTGGGCTTTCGGCCGATACACGTTTCGTGTTCTGGTGGTACCTCTTTTAAAACTCTTCTCTTCTGCAGGGAGGGTCGTACGCCACTCTATCTCGGGGAACAGGGAGCGGCCGACAATTTCCGCACCTTTCGCCCGATGACCGATATAATCACCATGCATTCATTACACATTCCGCATGGGAGGGAGCATGTAGACAGTCTAATTAAACAATATGATATGACTGTGTTCAATTCTTTGATTTTCTTGCCAATCTCTAAAGCTTTCTCGTATGGAAACTTTTAAAAAATAATAATAATAATAATAATAATAATAATAATAATAA
>JACBYL010000302.1:0-41567 GCA_015266385.1 Trichoderma oligosporum | reverse complement strand
ACTTAGAGTAAAGTCGAATTTCGCGAGGTAATACGGTACTCGTATGTTCAAGTGTCTCCTATAGGAGGGAAGAAACTGTGGAGCTCAGAAGGCGGCGACGATACGGTTTCTCGCTTACTCGTAGACAAACAAGGAGAATACTGTATTCTCTAGTAGAGTCCAAAGGCTCTCATCGTTAAACGTGTTTCTTCTTTGTGCAATCGCCATAGTTGTAGTTGTAGTATTCTTTGCAGGGGTTGATCTCTTGAGTTTGACTTGGATTCTGCCCATGTCCAAGCAATTGCAATTACAAGTAGCACCTACTTTACTATAGTGGGTACTTTTGTAGCAGGTACACACTAGGACTACACTAAATAACGACTTCAAGACTTAAGTTGCTACTATTGATAGTAGCACTCAACTGCACAAACATGAAATATACAGCTTCAATACCAGTAAGTAACAGAGGATATTATCGCATGCAACATTCTAAGCGTCTACTCCAATCGCAACAACAATGTCTCATAATAACACATCTTTCTCAACACCTGCTGTGCTGTCTGAGATTCCATCCATTCACTCACTTCTTCGAGGCTATCGACATACAAGTAAGACGCTTGGTTCGAGTAATGGCGCCTGTTGTGTACCTATACATACTCACGTGCGGAGCAAGTACTTCTTTGCTCCATCCAATCCAGTCTTCTATTGCGAGTACGCGTATTTGTTTGCGAAATCTCGTGGGGTCTTACAAGTTGCGAGTACTTAGTACGAAGACCTACCAGTACCTTGCACCATTGATCTCACCAAGACAAGAGTCGCACTCGTACAATGTAATCCTACCACAATGAATGTCTGTCTCTCTTTGGCGCCATGCGGCACATTACAGTATTGCACGCTGCTGTTACCTACTTATTTTGTAAAGATCCCGATCCTGCAAAGAAGGTGGCGTGACGTGCACAAAAAACATGTATAATTCACATGTACACAACCATTAGCATATCTTAAGTTCTAGGTATCCTGTACTTTTCGCCGTATGACTCCTCATTTTCAAGATCTTTTGATCTTGCCGGGTCCCAAACAGAGTCCGAATCCCGGGAGGGCTTCGATTGCAAACCTCAAGCTTCTCATTCGCAACTGAGCATAATAGTAGCACCTACTCCGTACCTGGGCAAGCAAAAGTCGTAGGGACCCCGCGTGAGATTTCACTTGACCTTACTGAAATTCAATTGAAGCAATATAGCTAATACCTAGTAGCTACTACTAGAGCTCAAGTGTCCGTAGGAATATCTTACATGTCTCTGTATACACTTAGAACAGACGAATAGTGTCTTTGGATTATAAGTTACATAGTGCAAACGGACGCAGCTCCGCAAAGAGATAAGAGTACTAGTACGACGCACTCGGGATGGTAACCCAAAACCCAGCATCCACCGCACCGGTACGGAGTAGAAAAAGGTACGCCTGCAAAGATTCTCAATTCCGGATGCCGAATACCGATGGTTTGGACTTTTGCCAAAGTCGCGAATCCCGATAATAGACAGGACTAAGCGAACTATGCATACTTGTACCACTGGTGATAACTATGCACTACCAGATTCAAGAGCCTTCTGTTCATTCTGTAGCGCTTGATGAGCAACTCAATAGATTAGCATTTTTGAGCTTCATAGTAGTAATATCTCGTCGTTCCTTTTTGTCATTTGCTTTTCGATTCAAGTTTCAATACTGTCTCCCAAAAGAGAAATCCCGAAGAGCCTCACGCTGTAGAGATAAGCCTTTAGAATTTAAGCTCCAAATCTTGTTTTACGCTTTTGCAAAACATCCATGGACCATAAGCACATAACATTTTAAACTTCAGTCATCCGGTAATGAAAAGTAGCGCTCGCGCATTGTTTGTTGTATACTAGATGCTCCATAAACAACCACCCAAAAGCTTTCCTGCCGGTGGTTGTCTAAGTCCCGGCCGCATCCCGGATTCTTAGCATCTCCGCTACCTCCGAGATATTCTCCTCCAAATCCGCATTATATACTCGTGCTCCTTTATTAGATTAGCGTTCGAAGTGTAATTACCTTAGGCAGCAGCTATTTGTTTCGAGTATATGTCTGCTACTGTGATTTGATGACATGAGGTGCTATCTACATTCGGTATCGTAAAGCTTGCGAAGAAAGGAAGATCTTTGAAAATTAGATAAGAACAAGGAGAGTTATAAGAATTATCTGAGGAGGGAAAATAAAATCAATGACCTCTTCATATCTGTATATCTAATGAAGGGGCAAAATGTATTTGATTTGCTATAACACTCTTCAGCTAATATTTAAGGTCTTTGATTTCACTTTATTTCCAAAAAAAAAGTGTATGCAGTTTATAGGTTAGGTTGATTATCAGTAAAGATGAATAGCTAGGCTTTGTATGGTTCATTTAAAATCCCAATTTGTTACGGCGATATCATCTGTTACGTTGTTGCCTAACCCCCTGTTTAAGGCATCCTTCGCTTTTAATGCATCATTGTTCTCGCTCGGGGATCTATTTTTGCATTATATGAAAATAAATAGCGCCAAATACAGAAACCAGGGGGGAAAGATCGTATAGGCCTGGTATCACTAGAGAAATACATAGTGAAATACTTCGTATATGCCAAGATGGTCCGCTTTATAATATCAAGCTCCATAAAGCGTCTCACCGACGAAGTCACAGCGGCAGATAAATTCAAACGAGCTCACCGGTGAGTCATACGGTTAATAAAGGGGGCATGTCCCACCCGTTCTGCATGTATAATGCCCCATAGTGTCTTTTACGTACATGCAGACGACGTAGCCTTAATCAAGCTACATATCTGTTACGGTGATAAGGGAACTCCCGAGTGTTTAATCCCATCATGCCCGCCTTATGTGACATAATATTGGATTAACCAGATTGTCAGCATCGTTGAACCAATGTTCAAGATGGGTATATGACGATAGTGAGAACCACATGACGGTTGCGTCGAGCAATGTGACCGTTCCGAAGATTAATATTTAAGCCTTGAGACTCTTGCCTCTCATCTCGTCACTCCTCTCTACTTTGAGGGCGTACAGCGAGCATCTGTTTCATGTCAAGTACATTGGCCCTCAGTTCTGCTAATTCTTGCTGGCCAAACTCCTGTGTGTATATTTAGAATCTCACTCTTAAAACGATTTCCATATATCGGCTGCTGAAATGTTCATCGATGTTTAGATGTCTGACTCACTGATATGTTATCTTCCGTCGTGGTTTCCACTTCTGAAGGTGTGAATATCTTCAATGTGGAGGATCTTCGTAATGCGAAGGATCTTCGTATCTCTCGTTCTGATATTTAGCTTGGTAAATAGCTTAGAGTACCCTAGTAGCAATAACATTCCAACTCCTAACCTGTACAATTTACCATATTAGCATGAGAATGAGACCAGCCATACAATTGTTCCCAGTCACTAAGACGTCTTACCGACCATGCTCTAGGTCGCTATAAAGCAGCATTTTGGAGATCTCGACCCAATTTAATAGCTTCATAGGGTAGCTAGACAGTTTAGAACAAAATTTCATTCGTCATGCAGAAGATATTTAATATTTACCTGACAGCATATCTTCTTCTCACGTGCTCACATTGCACATCTCATTGCTAAAGGATCAGTGATTAATTGTTAATATTTGCTGATTAGGGATTTGGGGATAGGAGTATGAAAGAAGTAATTGATTGACTGAGACAAGGGAAAACTTGTTCTGGAGGGTTTGAAGCGAGACGAACAACGCACCTAAGGCAAGGAATTGGGCGTGGTATCTCTTCTTGATTTTGGTTTGAGGGACCACTAGCTGCTTTATCTTCTTTTCGCTCATTTATGATATCTATGAATCTAGACATGGTTGAAGCCTGGGCTCCACTATGTAGGAGGAAGCTCAAAAATTAACGACGAAACAAAAATAGACGAAGGTAAGTTCTCGATGTAATTTTGAAGAAAAGCAAAGGTGAGGTGGCAATGATGTTGGTTGACGGAGGAGGGATGGGTACCTAGAGCTGTTTGCAGGAGGTATTGAAAGGAAAAGGAATTCATCCAGTGATTGATTCTAAATAATAATAATAATAATAATAATTAAAAAACACGAAGATAAGATAAAAGATGAACAGTGAATATGACTTTCAATTTTTAGTCTTGCTACTAGGGAAATGTTTTCTAAAAAAAAAGGGTGAGCTGATGATATTAACTCAGTATATAACTTCGACGATGAAATGCGAGGGCATAGACTAGAGTCATACTCCGTATATTGCTGCTAGGTACTTTATATGTTGCAATACTTGTCCAAAGCATCAACAACAGCCTTATTATTATTTTTAGAAAGCTACAGGATAGCTGGAATTATATAGTGTTCCCTAGAGATCTTAATGATGGTTTCAATATCCTCAATTGCCCAATTAGGACTTTGGACCAATGACAGGGCTTGACACAAGAACTTGACCTTTCAAGGTGAGGGGCAGCTTATGCCTGTTATATATCATTGGCTTAGAGGCTTTGTGCTGTATTGGGTATTACGATTCATGAAAAAAAAAAAAAAAAAAAAAAAAAAAAAAAAAAAAAAGATTAACGGAGGTTGTCGGTATTTCCTAATCGTCTAAACAATGAGCATCGTGTTGTCCCCTTCAAATTACGAGAGGGGTGAACTTAAACTACAGGTAGCTCTAAAGAACGCCATCTCCGCATTCAAAATGTTGATAAGCTCGCCCTTGCAAACTGACTCTCGCATACGCCCCACCCCACTAAAATTCCCTTCCGTCGTCGCCCTTGGAATCATTTCCGTGAAGACTTTCCATGTTCGCAACAATCTCAATTTGCCTCTTCTTATTTTCTTTCTCATTCTCTCTTGATCGGATACTTTGGCGCATAGTCGCCTCTTCTTTAATGTCTCTTCATCCCTTATGAGATCTCTTCATTCTGCCGCTGGTCACATCCAGCGAGCTTCGATAGCGAGCTTCGTTCGGCTTGCTCGCCACCGAGGACATCAGAATGCTTGGAGGTTATCGGCAAGATGGCTTGCGAGTGTCGCCTCAAATTCCGAATCGAAAGACCCCAAAACTCTAGCCTGTATGCTCTACGTGCCAGTACCTACGACTTAACTTATACTGATAGCTAACGACCGGATGATATGACAGTACCCTCTACGGCGCGATACAACGAAGTTGGTGTGCAACAGCTTAGTGACCACATCTTCCCTCAGATATTTCCCGATGGCTCCAAACCGCCACCTGAAGACCTTGTAAAACTATCAATAGATCATTTGAAGCGACATGATCTTTATGGAAAGAATACGGACGCTTCTGGACCTATTGCTTTTGATCTTCCCGAGCTCCAAGGTCGCACTTTGGATGAACATTTTTACAAACTTGGAATCGATTGCGCTGAACCATACTTGGAAATGGCCAAAAAGTTTGCCTGTGCAAATGTCCCTCCTAAGCCGAAGAAATGGATACGGCAAAGCGGATGGACAAAATATTATCCTGATGGAAGAACAGAGCTAGTGGAAGCACCAAATGAAGAGATGCTGTGTTTTGATACCGAGGTTATGTGGAAAGAAAGCCCATTCGCAGTAATAGCTTGCGCAGTTAGCCCGACGGCCTGGTATTCTTGGCTATCCCCTTGGTTGCTGAATGAGACGACCAACGACCGACAACTGATACCCTTGGGCGATCCAACCAAGGATCGAGTGGTTGTAGGACACAACGTTGGCTATGATAGAGCAAGAATATTGGAAGAGTACTCTCTGAAGCAAACTAGAACCGGATTCCTCGATACCATGTCTCTTCATGTTGCCGTCAACGGCATGTGCTCACGACAACGCCCGACTTGGATGAGACACAAAAAGAATCGAGAGCTTAGAGAAAGGGTAGCTAGCGAGACTCCTGATCATGGCCTGGCTGAGCTTTTAAGCAATCGAAGTATGCATGAAGAGGAGGAATTGTGGGTTGAGAAGAGTTCTATCAACTCCTTGCGAGACGTCGCCCAGTTTCATCTCAATGTAACCATCGACAAAGCTATACGCGATGATTTTGGAGAGTTGGATCGCAAGGGAATACTTGATAAGCTGGACCAATTTTTGGAATATTGTGCTGCAGACGTATCCATCACTCACAGAGTCTATCAAATCGTTCTTCCCAGTTTTTTGGAGGTCTGTCCACACCCCGTCAGCTTTGCGGCTCTTCGACATTTATCATCCGTTATCCTACCGGTTAACAAGTCATGGGACTCATATATCGCTAATGCAGAGGCAACATACCATAAACTTTCGGAATCGGTTCGAGAAAGATTGATTGGACTAGCAGAGAAAGCCCTAGAAATAAAAGACAAACCTGAAATCTGGCAAAATGATCCCTGGCTGATGCAGCTTGATTGGTCTGGCCAGGAGATTAGAATGACAAAAGGCAAATCCAAGAATGATCCCCCAAGGCCAGCTGCAAGGCAGAAGAAACCAGGTATGCCGCAATGGTACAAAGATCTCTTCTCGAAAAACGACGCCCCCATCAGCCTTACAGTGCGAACTCGCATAGCCCCTTTGCTACTGAAGCTGGCTTGGGACGGGCATCCCTTGTTCTGGTCAAACCAATATGGCTGGGTGTTTCGAGTCGATCCTGTTGATGTGCCTAGGTACACTGCGAAGCAAATGCCAGAGTGTGTCTTTGACGAGTCTGATGCTTCCCTGCGTGATGACTGGAAACACGCCTTTTTTAAACTTCCTCATAAAGATGGCCCAACCGCTCGTTGCGCCAACCCCATGGCTAAGGGTTATTTAAGCTACTTCGAAAACGGGACTTTGTCTTCCGAATATGCATATGCAAAAGAAGCACTGGAAATGAACGCCTCGTGCTCATACTGGATGAGCGCGCGCGATAGGATAATGTCACAAATGGTCGTCTACGAGAACGATTTACCTACTACTGGAGAGCCTAAGAAGGCCAAAAAGACTAAAAAAGGAGAAGAAAAAACACAAGGCTTTATTTTACCACAACTTATCCCCATGGGCACAATCACTCGACGAGCAGTCGAAAATACCTGGCTCACGGCAAGCAATGCCAAGAAGAGTCGCGTTGGGTCTGAACTAAAGGCCATGGTCAAGGCTCCAGAAGGCTACTGCTTTGTTGGAGCTGATGTAGATTCACAAGAGCTTTGGATCGCTAGTCTGGTAGGTGATGCGACATTCAAGATTCACGGCGGAAACGCTATTGGATTCATGACTCTTGAGGGCACGAAAGTTGCAGGTACCGACCTACATTCAAGGACAGCATCGATCTTGGGAATTACTAGAAATGACGCAAAAGTTTTCAATTATGGGCGCATTTACGGCGCTGGACTGAGGTTCGCTGCTACTCTTCTTCGACAGTTTAACCCTGGACTGTCTGAAAATGAGACGACAAAGATTGCACAGAAGCTGTATACCAATACCAAAGGTACCAAAACCAATCGCAAGGTTATACACAAGCGCTCGTTCTGGAGAGGAGGGACAGAATCGTTTGTGTTTAATAAACTGGAGGAATTTGCAGAGCAGGACTGGGCGCGGACGCCGGTGCTGGGTGCTGGCATCACTCAAGCGCTTATGAGCCGCTTCGTTAGCAAGGGCGGCTATTTGCCTTCTCGTATAAACTGGGCTATCCAATCTTCGGGTGTCGACTATCTCCATCTGCTGATTGTTTCTATGGACTATTTGGCCCGCCGATTCAACCTCGATGCTCGACTGGCCATTACAGTTCATGACGAAATTCGATACTTGGTGAAGAAGGGAGATGAATACAAAGCAGCACTCGCACTTCAGGTCGCAAACGTTTGGACCCGTGCCATGTTTGCGCAACAGGTGGGAATCCATGATCTTCCTCAATCTTGCGCGTTTTTCTCAGCCGTCGATATCGATCATGTTCTCCGCAAGGAAGTTGACATGGATTGCATCACTCCAAGTCATCCGACTCCGATTCCGCATGGTGAGAGCATAGACATCCAGGCTCTCTTGGATAAAGGTCTCGATGCTCGGCTTGACCCATCTATAGTTCCTGATCCAAAATATGCCCCCAAGCTCGAGGGAATAGCTTATACGAACCGAACTCCTACCATGCAGACCCTTCAAGAATCCTCAGAAAATAACATTCCTTTTATCAAAGCCCAGATTGCCAGTGATGAAACGGAGTTGCAAGATATTATCAAGGACATCCGCAAGCACCTGCCGCCAAAACCACGGGCAGTGTCGCTTAAGAATGTACTTCCATATCACTCGCAGCCGTTCCTGGTGGCGGCAGATGCGCCGATGCCAATCTCCGAAGCAATGAGCTTCAAATATCAGAACAAAAATCAGAATTCCAAGGGTAAATTCGCCTGGTCCAAGCCTTCAAGGGCTTCCAACCAAAAAACGACAACCACTTCTACTGGATGGTATTAGAGTGTATATGCGAAAACAAACAGATATGTTGAGAGACAATGCAGGGTCCGACCATGTATGATATTTTGGAACGATAGCTTTCTTGGGTTCTACAGATGGAATACGGCGACTGTGGCTTGGAGTTAAAACGTTTGTGTGTGTACAAGCAATGATTTTATCTTTCTTCTTTAAAAATGAGTAAGTATTTGATGAAACACTGGTTCTGGGCCATGGCAAAAAGAAAAGAGGGATGAATTATGGTCTTGTATCGTGGAATAACTGCAACATGAATGTATGATTAGGGAACAAATAATGACAAAATTTATTTCTATTTTTAGTCTATATTTTCCAACACGAAGAGTACAGAAAAGAAAAAAGAAAAGAAAACATTTATTCTCCTGTATGTGTAGGTAATTTATCCCTCAGATGAAGCGACGACGTCTTCGGTTGTTGTCTCTAAAGAAAATCTCACTTATTAACCCTCAATCTACTCTCCCCTGTTACAAAGTACAGTGACGTCTCCAACATGTCCCCCTCTATCCAATAGCAGCTAGTGCGGGGCGTCTTCAGGGCCGGGCGCATCATATTAAGAGGTAAAAGGTATGGAGTACCTGATAGTTTGTGGTGCTTCCGGCCACGGCGCCTCGTACTTTGTACCTGGTTTTTGTTGGCTTGTCGCGGTTTGATCGAATTCAATGGCGGCACCAGCCTTTGTGATCTGTTCTCCCCTGGACTCAACAATCGGTTTAATAAATTACATGTAACCAAGGTAACTATACGTAGTACTTCACGGTTACGCGTTTGTGCCAAATCGTTCTCTCGTTTATATCGATTCATCTGATTGGGTTCGGTTTGGTTCGATCCGATCGTTGTATGCCGTCATCCATCTACCTTGGCTGGGGTAGCAGTTTAGAACCCGTCATCGAGAGATACTATCGCTATGGCGACCACGGAGGAGATTGTGCGGCGACTCCAAGAGTCTCGTCCGCCAGCGACTGATATCGCCACTTATCTGACTATTGTCGAGATGTCCTTGTCACCAGAGATTCTCCCTGCTCTGGAAGAAATATTAGAAGATGTTTCGTTGACCAATGATATTGGCTGGGATATGGTTGATATGCTCATTCCCATACCTGGTAGTGAGGAATGCTTGGAGAGCATAGCGCGTCTGGGCAATCCGCGAGAGGTCATCCTCAAGGTTTTGGAGGTCATGGAGAAGACTGCTGCTGCAGGAGAAGAGGAAGAGGAAGAGGAAGAGAATGTGGAAGAGGTAGAGGAAGAGAATGTGGAAGAGAGCACAGAGAGAGAAACCCACAAAGATGCTGCAAATCAAGCTACAAAGGGCGAGACGAAAGCTAGCAAACAATTTGTCACGCTCTGTGGTATGCTGGGGATTCTGCACAAACGACTGCAAGTCAAGGCTCCATCACGATTTCTACATACTACACTCGAGACAGTACAGAGATGCTATGACGCCACAAGCCCAGCATCTACTGCAGCAGCTATTTCTCTGGTTCAATCTCTGGCGTATAAGACACGACCGCCTCTACCCTCTCGAAAGTCGAGCATTAAACTAGACACGCCATTCCAAGACAGCGATCCCACGAAGCAGGCACCAGACCCCGAAGCAGATCGCACAGATATTCTAAACAAGGACGAACCGCAACTTATAACTCGCTTGCTACAATCCTTTATCACATGTGTGATCGAAGCATATGTCAACTCTAACAGCATAGAGTGGGCTTCGAGGCTGCTCGAATATACCTATCCGGAGCGGATAGTACCCGGTCGGAAGACCATGATTCAAACATTCAAAGAGGCTGTGGAACTTCAAGCAAAGGATGCGTTGGTCGGACAGCTAGTGGTGAGTGCCGCCATCGATACCCCATGTGTAGATCTCAGACAGAAAGAACTTTTCGGGTAGAGGTGATGCTAATCGTTACATATAGTCTCTTGCCAGTGATCTCGGGTTGTCGAGGCTGCCTTCTTCAAAAATGAAGGAATACCTTGAAGGCCCCATCTATCGAGAACCTCTATCTATTGATTTCACTCCTCAACACCCAGAGCAACTTCATCTGTCAACTGGTGGCCTGTTGTGTCTTAATGCCTATTGGATGTTTGCTGCCGACGTCTTTGACGCAGATCGAGGCCTTCCAGATAGAGAACTGCTTCCACAATACCTGTTGCCAGGGCATCAGCACTTATTAAAGAGCTTTCTAGGTTTTGAATCCCAGACCCAGATTATCACCAACCCCGGAACTATCGAGGCTCTGATCGCAATGGCCATCTGGCTAGATGGTCGGAAAGCGATATCAGATCCGAAAGGTGCCGAAGCGGTCGCAGGGTTTATGTCCTACCACCACCTTTTGACGCTTGTTTCAGTCTTCCACCCGAACATTCGAGTCCGCAATGCAGCAACCGTCGTAGCGGGCTCTGTTTTACATGCTGATCCTGAAGAAGAAGACCGACTGGCTATTCTAGAGGATCTTTTAGAAAACTGCTTCTTCTCATCACTTCAAGCGTGCGCAGTCACCTGGCTACGAGAAGAGCTCATCGCTGCTGCGAAGAATGCTGGCTCAAAGAGTCGCTTCTCTAGCCCCGAATGTTTTGAGACTATCCAGTATACTTTATTTCCAGATCTATCACATCTCAAGCAAGCAGATACCCCCACATTACTGGAATTTTGGACTCAGAGTGCACCTCTGCATCTCCAAGTTGCCAATTTTGCTCTGTTTTTATTCGGGGGCGAGGCGTACAAGGCTTTAGCCCCTGTGGGAATGGCTGCCGCTATTGAGCACCGCTATGTCGAGCCACTGTTGCACGCTGCGAGGGTATTGGAGAAGGCTGCAGGGGTAAAAGAAGTGGAAGTTGACAGAGAGACTTTAATGCAGCTTGGTATCCTGACGGACACACTGAGTCGAGTGCCGTTACAGTAAAGAGGGTTTGCTTGTCATGTCGCGTGAAAAAGGCAGAAGGATATGAGGCACAAAATAACAGACACATTTCAGTTAATATACGTACTCGAATTATTATTTGAGCAAAGACTTTTTCTCGGGAACTATGCGGCATCATGGCCGTGCCCTTCTAATATGTTGTAAAATCTGAATACCCTCAAAGCGTATCTTTCCCCCCTTCGGTCTATCATTTGTTGGTATATATAAAATAAAGTCATCACCAATATGTCATTCCAGTCGTTCGACTAGCAAAACAAAATGCACCAAGCCAATGAAAAAAAAAAAAAAATTTACGCTCATCGTCGACGATCCCGGTCATGGTCGCGGTGCCGGTCCCTATGCCTATCGTAATCCCGATCTCTGTTCCGATGTCTATCCCGATCCCGATCCCGATCCCTATCGCTATACTGGTCCCTCTCGCGGGCACGCTCGCGCTCTCTCTCGCTCTTATAACTATCTTCATGCCGTCGACCCTCCTTGCGTCTACTCTCCTCTCTCCGATAGTCATCCAGCCGCGGCCTAGACCTCTTTTTGCCATTTTGGTTCCACGCGCCGAGATCCTCCTCCTCTTTGAGCTCTTTGGCGCCTAGGCCAAGCCGGTTCTGTCGCCTTTTCACTTGCTTGACTTTAGGACCGCGATTCTCCCCGTTCCAGCCCATGCCGCGGAGTAGAGCGGCGCCGAACTCTTCAACGGGCATGGCTTCGTAGTCTTCGAGGGTGGACATCGCGCCGGAGGATTCGACGTCACGACGGTAGGCGTCGTCTTCTGTCGGTTTCGCTAGGATGATTTTTTCGTCGTCTTCCATAGATATACCGAGGAGAGCATCCATAGCCTTATCATCGGCGGTTCGTTCTGGTATTGGCGTCTTATTGCCATCTTTACTCTTTTCTCGTCCCTCACCGTCACTATCACGTACGCTCTGCTCTGCGCTGATCTCGTCATTTGACACCAGATTCTTTTCTTTTACTGTCAATCCCCACTTGAGTGGCGCGTCCTGGCTGGCAGGCTCTGTTTCGGTCGTAATGGCCTTCTTCTGAGCTCTGGCTTCCTCTGGAAGTAGGTTCTTTGATCTTCTGTGGCTGTGGGGGGCCTTGACCTCATCTTTCCAGTCGCGGTTCGGTTGTCGCTCAATGATGTACTCTTTCTTCTCCTCCTTTGGCCGCTTCCGCTTTGTTTCGGCGCCGTCTGCGCCAAATCCTGTGATAGCTTCATGTCGGCCCCGACGGTTGTCTTCTGAGTCTGAAGGATCGGAGTCGCCTCCTCCTAAGGCATGAGAGCGCGGCCGCTTTCCTAGGCTTGATTCCGGCTTCGGACGAGATTGTTTCGCTGCTGACGATGAAGTGCTGTTTCCGCCAAATTTTATGGCTATGCGACCTTTGGTCTGGTCAGACATGACGCGTAAAAGAGTTGTAGATGTTGATGTGCAGCGAAAGGTTATACCTTTTCAATGTCTGGCGACTCAAAATGATGACTTTTGAAAAAGAAAAGGTACCTGAGGTACGTATAGATTACTGCTAGTGTGAAGGCTCGGCTTTTAGTGTTCAGCTACTCCGCAAGGCAAACCAAGTACGGGGTTCATTGTACTTGATCGGACTGAAAAATAGAGACCGCAATGAGGTGGGGGTGGTTTGTGTGTGTGTGGCTGCAGGTAAAGGAAGAGAAAAGAGTCATTGAAATGGTCCGTATAAGGAAAAAGGATTGTGTGGGGTGCAACTCTATGTATCCCTCACGAATTTTGTATAGAACGATACATGGAACGATTATATTCTTTAGGGGGTTTTGCGGTCGGCTAGCTAGTAATTGCTGTTGATGCCCAAATACCAAGACCTGCTCACTGAGAACGTTTACATCCTACTTGTACTTACCTGTGTAGGTTCAACCACTAAGAATGTACTCCGTACCTTGTAGATAAGATAGATCAAATGTCCGCCTACCTACCTATGCGTGCGAGAGAACAGATTGCAGTTATCCGGCGAACTAGGCATCTAAATTCCTAGCAAGGAGATATGAAGATGCATTCTGGGCACGTAAAGAGCTCGTTGAGCGCCTCTTTCTTTCTTTATTTTTTTTTCTCTGCGTCTTTGACAAAGTGCAGGGTTCATCAGACAATCATTTACTCATCTTGGCAGTAATGACTGCATCGTTGTTGACAAAGTGCAGATAATAAAGCGGTGATATACAGTGTCGGAAAATCTTGAACTCACTGTAACTAGGCGCTCCGGCCCCCCCAACTCTCTTTCCGGCTTCGTTAGTGCTGCTACCAGCCTCCATTGCCAACCTAAGTGAACATCTGTTAACGGCTAGTAGACCCCGTACAGTGCCAAATAACGAGTTCGACCGCCTAACTTGCAGCAGTATCTCCACCAACTGCCAGCGCTCTCCCCCCCCCTGCGAAACTCCCCCCAAGACACTGGCGCCCGACAAAATTTGACGCCCTCCCACAAGACTGGCGATACGCTCAACGGACATAAAATCCGTCAAAACGGCCACCACCACGATCCATTTCATCGCCGTGCATCCTGTCCTCCATCTCAGACGACCTCTCTGGCTATCCTACGACATCCGTTTCGCCCGCAAACGGATGTCGCTACCGTCGATGCTATGACTGAGGTCGGTCACACCGATCTATCGAGGCTGCTTCAATCTAAGCGAATCGAATTCAAGTGAGTATATGCTCAATCGAAAGAGCGAATTTTTCCGATTCCAACGAGGTCATTTTTGCCATGCTAACGGCCTTTAGTGCAATCGTAACGTCGAGGAAGAGGAAACTTCGCGAGCTCTTCGCTGTCGCGACACAGGCCGAGGGCCTGCCGCAAGATGCCTTCGCGAATCCCGACGCGCCGGCGACTACCGCCGCGGAATGGCAATTTCTTCAAACCAGTGAAATCTTGCAGTTCGTATCCCTCCATCTATCACATGGCAAATGCCATCTTTTGCTTTTCATCTTATTTTTAAAGATAGTTTACGGCACTTTTGCTGTTTAACTAGCGCGTCTCGCGTTTCTAAAATCGTTAAAAAGGAGAAATGAAGCCAACTGACTGTTTAATAGAGGAAAGACGCTGAATGAGCAAGCTATTCCGCCACGGCCATTATTATCTGTAGATGCGTTGAAGCGATTGATTGCCAAGTCGTTACAGGAAACAACCGTACACTCTCCTGCCCACCCTACTCCCAACATTCCATCCACAAAAGGAGATGTATCCGTCCCGACACACGACGCACGGCTATCTGATAGCCCGAAATCCAATGAATCGATCGCTACGCCTTTAGAAGAAGCCGGCAAACCCTCAACGAAGTTGACGCAACCTCCGCCGACGCCGCTCGCTCAACTATCTAACAATGCCGTGCTACGCCCAACTGGAACCACTACGTCCTCTTTGCAAACTAAAACGTCTCCCGTGCCTTCTCCTACTCCATCTACGAAGGATGAGATGAAACAGACCGATCGAATGACTAATGGAGTGACGGTCGAGCATGTTCCATCCGAGAGGCGGTCAGCACAAGTTTCATTTCCACCTGGAACGAAGGGATCTCCATCATCAGAGGAAGCATCCGGCGCCGTGGGGGCGGAGGGGGCGGGAAATACAGCCATTGTGGAGGATGGTGCAATCGAAAAACCTAGGTCCAGCCAAGCCGGGCGCAACCAAGAGCTGTCCATCAAAGTACCACATAGTTTATCAAAGGTTCCAGATGCACTTTCGTCTCCAGGTTCAACGGCACCGAGCGCGACGACTCCCGCCAATCATGATGTTTCAGCGGATACCAGCCCTGAACACGATGCTCCCCAGTACATTCATGATAGGGTGGAGCCTGATGTTGAAGAAAAGGAAGAGCAGACCGAGGAGGTTGAGGATTCAGCTGAAATGGAGACGGGCATGGGGTCATCCAAATCGGGGCGCAGTGGATTGGATTCAAAGATTACCGGCCTAGACGAAGACCAGCTCCTTCAAGAGTCAATCCGGTCGAGCGCTGCAGCTACAAGCCCCGAACCGTCCAAGACTCATGACGAGACCGAAGTCAAGATCGATGCTACTAATTCCATTCAGGAGGTTTCTTCTTCTTCTTCTGCCATAACATATAGCACAGAACCACAACCCGCCCATATAGACACTCGGCCATCTCTGACATCAGCTGTAAAAACGACTGAGGAAGTCCCAGACAGTCAAGATGAGACTCCAGAGCAGATGGACGTAGATCGAGCCCAACCTACTGAACCGCAAAGCACCGAATTACCTGCCCCCCAAGCGTCTAATGTCCCGCCTCCGGCCTCTACAAGTGCTACCCCTCTCTCTGTCAAGCCTACACCACCAAAAGAGGCTCTTCCAGCTCCCGAGAGAGCAGTCACCAGGGTATCATCAGGGGCTATGAGACTAAAGTCCGTTTCGGAAATAGTGGGAGAAAAGAGTCCGCGACATGCCAGCACAATGGAAAGAAGCACCACCAAAGCACCGCAAAACCAACTGACTCCAGTAACCTCAACACCCCAGTCGCCACCCTCAAGACTTAAAAGTGCAGCCAGGAGAGATAAATCGAAACCTCAAGTGTCCACAGTCTTATTTGGTAAGCAGCCTAGGCAGATGGATGAAAAATCCTTGGTTCCTGGCCAAAAGGAAACAATTCAACCCTCCGATGACTACTATACGCCTCTTTTCATTCAAAATTTTACTGGTGCTACCAATTGGATGCAACCCATCGAGAAAATCCTCTTTCACGCAAATAAAACTATCGCCACCCCTGACGCTTATCTCGCCATTCAAGATCATCAGGCTTGTAAAGTGCTTCGTAGGGTATATCACTTGCAGCAGCATGATAAATGGTCTCTGAGACAGCCCAAACGTTGTCCTGAACCAACTCGCCCGCCGTCACATTGGGATGTGTTATTCCAAGAGATGAAATGGATGCGAACAGACTTTCGAGAAGAGAGAAAATGGAAGATGGCTGTGGCCAAGAACTTTGCACACGCTTGTGCGGAATGGGTTGGATCGACTCCTGAGGAGCGCAAAGCGTTGCAAGTTGCTGCATTTATTCCTCCATTGAAGACAGAGGATGATATAACTATGGGTGATGCCGATGCAGACGGCGCAGAGAATCATCCAACCCCTGATCTTGTTACGGAGGACGCGGACTCGCCCCAGATTTTGGATCATCTGACTGAAGACTTTCCCGAGACTGTTGCGCCATCAGCCATCTTTGCTCTACAAGAAGATGACGTCGTATTCGCGTTACGGCGGACGCCTGCTTCTGATAAGCTATTAGAAGAATTGCCACTATACGGAGCACCTCTAAAGACCCCACGATTTGAACTTACAGGCCCGGAGTACGATCCAGATGCCCATTGGAGACGACCCGCTTTACCTCTGAGCAAGTATGTTGAGGGGGAAATGAAGTTGCAGTTGGAAGGCCCTCCACGGAAGCGCAGCAGGTACAATTACCAGAACGAGGAATCTGACGACGAAAAGGAGAGTGCTTTCGATGCAGATACGCTCGCACATAGTGTTAAACTCCCACCAAGAAGCACTGAGGTTGCTTTATTTACCCCTGAGTCCAGACATATCCGTGATCGGCTACATGCCGGTCACCAATTCCGCCCACCATCCGAACACCCCATGCCCCTCCAGAGCTTTTACGAAACTCGCAGTTCGTCACAATGGACTGTGGTTGAGGACGATGAGCTTCGTAGTTTGGTCCGAGAGCACTCCTACAATTGGTCACTCATCTCTACTCTGCTATCTACCAAGTCATTATTTGCGTCAGGGGCGGAAAGGAGAACTCCATGGGAATGCTTCGAAAGATGGATCAATCTTGAAGGTCTTCCGGCCGATATGCAAAAGACGCAATACTTCAAAGCCTACAATGGTAGGATTGATGCCGCTCAGCGTGTCATCGCTCAGCAAAATCAGTTAGCGGCACAAAGGGCATCTCAAGACGGGGGGGCAGTGACTCCAATCCGACGAAGACAATCTACTCCACTAAGAGTTGAGAGACGACGAAACCAAAAGCATTTGACTCTCATCGATGCCATGCGGAAGCTCGCCAAGAAAAGAGAGACCACGATACAGAAACAACAGCATTCTGCAGCTCAAAATGCTGCGAAGAAGGTTAATGATACCATGGCTCAACGACCAATTAAGACACCAAGGGATTACAGTCTGTTGCGTTGGGAACGCGACCAGGCTCTGGCTGAAAAGATGGCGCAGTTCGCGCAGCGGCAGGAAGTTAACCGACGAGTAAGTGATTCGGTACTGTATATTTGCTATAGCTAACATGTCCCGTTCAGGTCAGTCTACAGGCCAGAGCCCAGGCTCAATCAGCCCAGTTAGCTGGAGCGCCAGGTGCGGCACAAGCTAGCCAAAACCCTGGTCTTCCTGCGGTCGCCAACGGCGTTAATGGCGTCGTCAATCGCCCAGGCGTACCAAATCAACTTGCCGTTGCAGCCGCCGCCGCAGCGCAAGGTCGCGCACGTATGCCCATGCAAGCTCCTGCAAATGGCATGGAAGGTATCGGTATTCAAGCTCAGATGGGCGGTAATCTCGCTCCCCCTGCGCAAATGAATGGTATCCCTCAGGCTCAGTTACAAGCTTTGCAAGCAATGCAAGCGCAAGCGCAGCACAGGATGCAGATGCCGAATCAGCAACCCGATGCCAATATGATGCTACGTGCACAGCGCATTTCAGAGCAGCAGCGGGCAGCCGTCCAAATTCAGCATGCACAGCAACAAGTCGGCGTTGTAGGGACTCCCGTTCAACAAGGCCAGCAAGGTTCGCCGGCCGCTATGCGAAACACAGTCCCCGCCATCAATCAACAGACCTTTCTGAATAATGCTCAGGCGATGATGGCTTCGTTCAATGCTACTAATGGTCACGCTTCATCGGTTACGAATGGTCTACATATGCCGGCTCTCACTAATGGTACCTCTTCCGTTCCTCGCCTACCAACTCAGATTCCTCCGACGATCGCTGCGCAGATAAATTCTTTGGAAGCCCAATTTCGGAGTAAGAATCCAAATCTCTCGCCTGAGCAACTTCGACACCTCGCTACAGAGCATTTGACCCGCGCTATGATGGCGCAGCGGCAGAGTGCTATGAATGCTGCTGCTGGAGGACAGCCTGGCATTGCGACGAGTATTGCTGCTACTACCAGCCCTCATCAATATGCCGCGCTGCTTAGACAGCAGCAACAAGCTCAAGCTCAAGCTCAAGCCCAAGCCCAAATTCAGCAGCAGCAGCAGCAGCAGCAGCATCAAGTGCAGCATCAACAGCATACACCGCAGCCTCCACAACACCCACAACAGCAACGACCTCAGCAAGTGTCTCAGCCGCAACAAGTGCAACAGCAAGCTCAGACGTCACAACAGCCTCCGACCCAGGCGCAGCAGCAGCAGCAGCAGCAGCAGCAGCAGAAGTCACAGCCACAGCCACAGCCCTCGCAGCACCCTCAACCTCAACCCCAAGTTCAGGCTCAGGTTCAGGCTCAAGCGCAGACTCAAGCTCAGGCACATCAACAGCAAACTCATCAGTCGCAGTCGCTACCCCAAGTTTCACCTCAGCCTCCAGCAAACCCGCCAGCAGCAAGTCCGGTAGTCGCTCAGCGTCAAGCCAGTGGAAGCGCCACGCCTTCTACAGGCAAATAATGATTAGCGTTTCCGGTTTGTCTTTTAATCCCTTATTTTTAATGCAACGCCTCAACTATGGTATTCTTCACGTCTTTTTCGTCTCTGCGTTTCAGATGTTTTCATTAGGGCACAAAAAAAAAAAAAGGTGGTGTTTCAGCGCGGAGGGTGGGTTTACATTAACGCTAGAGGTTTTTTTCTTCCCCTTTTTTTTTATCTGTTACGTGGTAAACGGGCACGAACATTTTTTTTTGGTTCTCTCCTCTCTCATGCTAGAATAAGGGGATCGCAAGGATCGTCGCTGGAAGTCTTAGCTACTATCTGTATTGCGAAGCGACAGAAAGGAAAAGAATTGCGTGAGGAGCAGCGGCGGCGGCATCATGTGTAGAGAAATGTACATAGTTTTTGGTCATTTCGAAGACAACATACGCACACACGGCCACATTACCCGAGATCATTGTTCAAACAAAAACAGAGGCAATGGGTAGGAAATGTGTTGTGCAAAAGAATCAAAAAATTCAAGGGCAACCAGCAGTGGCTCCCTCATTATGTTGTCAAAATATCTTTGCTCCTTTACTATGTGATTATGATGAAAAGGGAAATTGGTCAATTCTATTACTCTCGTAAAGTTTAAAAACGCCGGGTATGATTATGCATACATCATATACTCCCAAAGATAAGGAAAATAGAGAAATAACAAACAATCAGCAGAAAAAAGCTTCACCTATACATTGCCTTAATTCTCCCAACCCCCCCTACTATTTTTTATTCCCGCTCCTCATAAAGCGCCTGACCCACCGCCTCTGCCTCCGTCTCCGTGAAGCAATAGATGGGGCTTGATAAAGTCATCGTCCAACTGTTTGAACAGGCTAGCTGGGTCTTCAGTGGAGAGTAACTGTCGGAATGCCCCGGTGGCGGTTATCGGGGCGGCGGAAGATGATGGTTCGGCTGGACTCATGAAAGCGCTGTTGTCAGACGCTGGTGGGTTAGGACTGATGACGGGTGGGCGGGGTGAGCGGCGGACCGCAGGAGGCGGCAAGTCAGATATGTCGATGTCGCTACCAATATCAGAATCATCAGGATTGCTACGCAATAGATCGGCTCGCTCAGTCTCGTTGGGATTGCGGAGAGAGTTTTTGCGGCTCAAACTACTCGGCCGGACGCCTGTATGAGGCGATGAAGTGCCCGAAACGTATGCTGCGGAACTGTCCGAAGGAGCGCTCAGATTATTCAGAGCAACATTCCCATTGCGACGAGGGTTATACCCAATGCTAGATCCGGAACGCTTAATCTGAAGACCGGTACCGAAGGATTCAATGTCAAATTCGTCGTCACTATCAATCTCTTCAACTACTCCTGTACGGATACCAAGAATCTCCAGCATGCGAGCGGTGGTCCCGCCAAAGATGATGACGGTAAGGACCACAACGACTAAAACCGTGGCTCGAAGAGCATATGAATTTTCGCCAGTGAGAAGAGCAGCCAGAGCCACGCCGACGGCACCACGGAGACCAGCCCAAAATAGCATGGCTTGGTAGTTGTAGGGCAGCTCATCGCCAACTTCCAATCCCCTCCTTCTCGCACGGTAGCGAATGAACCAGTTGATCGCCCTTGAAAGTGGGAAGACAGCGACCCATCGAGCGGCGCATACAGCGCAAATGGTAACAATGATAAGAGGAGGCTCAAACTGCAACGCATTATCTGTGAAAAGCGCTAGACCAAGGTAAATGAAGATGAAATTCTCCGACAGCTGGGACATGATTTGGAAAATGTACTTTGTGGTGAGCTGTGTACGCCTCGACATGTTGAAGTAAGCATAATGCTTCAGCGTGATGCCGCAGAACAACAACGACACAATACCTAGAATTAGTTGTTAGAATCTTTTCGGTAACCACATTGCATATCTAAATAGATATACACCAAGTGATAGGAAGCCGTACCTGACATGTGAAGACCGTGTGAAAAGAAGTACGTAGCGTAGGCGATTAGAATGATGAGAGAACTTTCAATCTTGGGGAATCTTCGCACATATGTGAACTTAAGGAGCAGAGCTGTGCCGACGCCCACAACGACGCCAATGAGCATGCTGCCAAAAAATACGAGCAGGAAGATGCCAGTACCCTCGAAGAAGCTGAGGATGCCGTAGTTAGCCTCGCCCTTGTTGTACTTTTGTGCGGTTTCGAAAATGACAATAGCAATTGCATCGTTGAGAATCGATTCGCCAAAAATGATGGTGTACAGCTTAGGGTCGACTTTGTAAGTGTTGAATATGGCCAAAATGGTGACAGGATCAGTGGCAGAGAGAGTTGCGCCAACGGAAATTGCGTCGACTAAAGTCAACTTGAGAGATCCAGGAACCAAGTTGAATATCCATAAGATCAACCCAATCACGACAGCAGATAGAAACGTTCCAGCAAACGCAAATGTTAGGATGGTGCCAATATTGCGAAAGAAATTGGCCTGATGTAACTCGTAACCGGAAGATAAAATGATGGGAGGTAGGAGGAGGTTGAAGAAGATCTGGTAGTCGAAGCTGATGAGGTTTCGTATGGAATCGCCGGAGCTAATGAGGAGAACAAGGCCGACCACCATCCCTGTAGAGCGACAAAGATTAGCAGAAAAGTCGACTTGGACAGTATGTGTTCGAACCTGCAAAGATGGATATGACTGTCTCGTGGACAGCAGTCACCTTCTTCTGTTGAAGCATGTAGCTTGTGAAGAAGGCGATGATGAGTAGCATGATTGATATGAAGAGAGCCCATGCTGCGAACAGTTCTTTCTGAGCGGAATCGCCTTCTATATATCATTGTCAGCAATCTGATTTTTTTTTTCCCCTCTCCTCTCTTCCTCTTCTTCTTTTTCCTTTCTCTCCCTGTACATTTCTCCTCTTCTCCGCCGCAGGCAATGTTACCTTCAGGATCGTCCTCCTCCGACTCTCGCCCTAAACCTTCGGGATTAGCATAGGTGCATTGCGATACATTGCGCGATATTGCTGTCAGGCGTACGTAATAGCTTGAAGCCCATATTGGCCAGCTCGGCGGCGGCCATGTTGGCCATGGTATGCGATCTCGAGATCTCAGACTTGGACACGATTGAGTTGGTGGGAAGTCGTTAAATGGTGGAGCTTATGCGCAAGCCTCTGCGGCGCAAGCGAGACGATGCGGGCATGGATTCGCAGACTAAATCGCCGGGGCTGTCCGTTTGGTTGTCGCGCGTCTATTTTCCGATGCGAAGACGCAGTTAAAAGGAATGAGGTTGACGATGGTGAGGCAGTAAAGTAGAAAGTTGCGAGGTAGAAATGATATGAGCAAAGACAAAAGAACATGTGCAAAGTAGCACAAAGTAGAGCTCATTAACTTGTAGGTACTTCTACTCGTTATTATAGTACCAGACCTCATGCAGGCTGCCTGTTGATACCAAACAGCGATGGGGCGAGATCTGGTTGGCGGACTCTAAGCCCTGTAACTGGTAACTGGCGCCCGCCTACCGCCTAGGCTGCAAGGAGAATAGAGCCACTGAAGGGATGACGAATCGCATATGTACTTACGGAGTTTGTACCTCTTCGTGCATGACGATGGCGGCAAGGTACTTGATATAGGAAGTTTGTGGCTGGCGGGAGTTTAATCTAACAGCAGAATAGAACGCTCGTGTTAATATTACTTGACTCTACAAGCAAAAGCCAGTATCAAAACTGAGTGCAACGGTCGAATTTAACATTTAATAAAGAGAAATTAGAAAAAGAAAAAAGACCGCTTCTGCTGTGTGACCACATCAATTTACAGGCACATACTACAAGTACCTGCTTTACAAGTAGTACGATCAAGGCCAAGACGGAAGACAGAAGATAGGTCATCGTTGTCATTTTACTTGCGGGGCAAGTTTCGTCAATTTAGTGGTCTTGGTGTCCTTATCAATGTAAGCCAGCCAGGCTGCTGAGGGTTCATCCAAGTCTGTGCCTTTATTCCTTAAAGAAAACTGATGCGTAATCAATCGCTATCCCACTTTGTAGTCTTCTTTTTCAATCAATGTATTCATTCTCTCTTTATACTATATACTAGGTAGTAGTAGTACACTATCAATACTACCTTCAGCGTAGTGGCGGGGCTGTTCGGCAGGTCTGACGCGGGGTGGAGAGACGCTCTTCCGGGGCACTTTCAGCGACATACGGGCTTTCGTCGGTCCAGTAACAAACGTTAATTCTCTCTGCCGATGCTCAACGGATCTCGATCCGGCCATCAGCCTTCCCTTGAAACTATTCAAGGGTGCCAGCATATTGCTTCCACAACCTGCGTCTAAATCTGCCATTCATTTGCCCTTCGTTTGTCTTGTCTTGTCATCCTACCTGTTGCAGTACTGATTGCATCGCGAAATTCATGTGAGCGCCGTCGAAGCCCTGCATGACATAGAGTTGTCCCTCCCCCCAACAATGTACCACCTTGCCAAGGGCCTCTATCTCCTTGCAACGAGCAAAGAAGGTAAGAAAATCTAGACTAACCTTGATCTCTTTTCCCTAATGTCCCATTTATTTGCTTTCTATGCTGTGAACCTCTACAGCAACTAACCAAGAGTCCTGCCTTATTCAGAATACTCTGTGATCCTCCTCGGCCTCGACAATGCCGGCAAGACAACCTTCCACGAGCAGGTCAAATCCATGTACCTCCCCAATGCTCCCGAGCCTAAACTCAAGACTGTCCCCACCGTCGGCCAGAATGTCTCGACTATAACTCTGCCGGACATGTATCTCAAGCTTTGGGATGTGGGTGGCCAGCTATCTCTTCGTAAGCTGTGGCAGAGCTACTACGCTAGCTGTCACGCCATTGTCTTCATCATCGACAGCACAGACATTGGTGACGGTGACCTAGAACACGATCATATTGGCCGACTGGACGAGTGCAGACTGGTGCTTGAAGACGTGCTACAGCATTCGGAGACAGAGGGCGTGCCGCTGCTAATACTAGCGAATAAGCAAGACAGAGAGGACTGCGTCGAGACGATACGGATCAAAGAGGGACTCGTCAAACGCGTCATGGAGGGCGAGAAAGGCAGCGCTATCCGGGACTCGAGGGTGCTTTCCATGAGTGCGCTGACGGGCGACGGTGTGAGAGAGGCAGTTGACTGGGTGCGTACGAGAGTCCAGTGGAACAAGGAGTCGAGGCCGCCTGTGATGAGATAGCGAGTGGTGGTTGTTACTTGCGACGACAGACGGTGAGATGGTGAGAGAGTGTGAGAGTGAGAGAGTGAGAAACGCGGAAGGCCAAACAAATAGGCTACGGATAACGAATGTCTTCTGCATAAGGTGTTCTGAGGCGTCTGGCTGGATAGACATGGGTCAGGTTACTTATCATCTTGTTGGTTGCTACTATGGGCTTAAACAGCGAAAATTAAAATACATCTATCAGCAAAATGTTTGTTTCAGGGTATCATGCGATTGTTTTTTCTTCTATTATTATTTTTTTGGTGTACATATATAGATCACAACATTATGCCTTGGATATTTTGTTCTCATCTCTCATTCTCCGCAGACAATTCAGCCATCAGGCCGCCCTTGTCCCTCCTCTTCGCATCCTCTGCCAACTTCCTGTCTACCAGATCTGTAAACTCCTTCGCCTTTGTCAGGGCCATCTGAGCGCACTGTATGACCAGTGTAGCCTCTACAGGCATGCCTCCAAGCTTTGAAATCTGAGATATTTCACCATGTTTATTCAGGCTAAAAGTGCAGCTACCAACCCGCAGCTGCTCTTCCAGCCATGTAGTGTCCACCAAGATAGTCTCACCCTCTTCGCCAAAAAAGTCAAACGTCGTACAGAACGGGGAGTGCAGCCAGCTCAGCGGCACGGGTTCGCGCTCCGCCGCTGTAAAAACAGTAAGAGTTTCGCCCTCTATAGTACTATCAGGTTTTCGAAAGTGCCTCAACGCTGCCACAACGGCGAAACATGAGCTGTCGATGAGATTGCCGTCGGCAGAGAGCACGTGCAAGTCGACTCTCACGGACCAGCACTTTTGTCCAGCTACCAAGCATAGTGATTCTGTATCCAGGGCTCCTGATCTCCGGATAGTCTTTTCAAGCAATCTAGATAATAAAATTTCGGTCTCAGTTGGCCGGTTGACTTCGAATGAAGGGGCGACCATAGGGCCAAGCTCTGAAGTGATTTGAAAGATGCCATCGAATGGCCGATCAGGGAACGGGACTGTGACCTCCGCTGATACTCTAGCCAGTACTCTAAGTAAGTCAATCGTGTTAGATTTATTATTATTCTTATTACTATTTTCAATTGTAATCCCCCCACGAGATACAGGTGTGTTAGAAAGAGAAAATTGAAACTATACATGCCTCGTTTTTCCCAACTTCACATCTGCCACGCCATATTCATCACCAAAGCTGAGCTCCAGAGGTCTAAACTGATCAAATTTTCTGTTATCTAATCGCAATCCCTCGCTTATAGCCTGAAGAGTAAAAGTTCGTTCGCTTAATGACGGTTCTGCTTCTCGGGGCATGTTGGATAGAAATTTAAACTGTTGAATTAATTAAAATCAATGTCTTAATTTCTCTTCTGAAGCTCTCAAAGCGGCTCAGTGATATTGAGATCTCAAGAGGACGCCGCTGGAAAATTCTGCCGGGCGGTGTGGGTCAAGTCGCATGCATCTAAGCTATTACCGCGACTGAATGGACGACAGACGCGCGCAACTTGCTTTGCCTGAATCCCCATTGTATTCTAATTCTT
This sequence comes from Trichoderma oligosporum, assembly GCA_015266385.1. NCBI lineage: Eukaryota > Fungi > Ascomycota > Sordariomycetes > Hypocreales > Hypocreaceae > Trichoderma > Trichoderma oligosporum. Next base: position 15,901 of record JACBYL010000302.1, on the reverse strand, counting down.
CAGCGCCTTTTGTTGCAAAAATCAATTGGGGAAAAAAAAAAGAGCCAAAATGACTACCGCTCATAGACCTACCTTTGATCCCGTAAGAAGCATCTCTCTTTCCAAGACAGAATCTATCTGTACATTGGCAATACTCACGCAATTCTCAGGCTCGAGGCAAAGAGGCCCTCCGTGGCCCTGCCTACCACCAGCGACTCTTACCAGCCCACACTCAACTCAAGTATCGAAAAGCCGGACAAGGCGGCGATGCCGACGATGAGCCTACGCGCGACCTCGCTGCAGAGCTTCTCGCAGCTGAAGCAGCCCACTTCAAGAAGAAGAACGGTGGCATTCTAGCCCCCGATGACGATGCTGATGAGGATGTGGAAATGACATCAGACCGAGGAGAGAAGAGGCCACTCGAAGGACAGTCCGCAAATGGCAAGGAAAGCGGGGATCTCGAAGCCAAAAGGAGAAAGATACTAGAAGAAAGTAGAGATATCGACGCAGATGATGATAGTGAAGAAGAGGAAGATAGCGACGATGATGACGACAGCGATGACGACGAAGATGCAGAGCTACAAAGAGAACTAGAAAGGGTTAGAAGAGAGCGGGAAGAAAAGAAGAAGCGAGAGGTATGTCCACAGCCTTACAGGACCCCTTCATACTACCAACAGGCTGAAGGCTGACAAAATCAAAAAAATTTCCCCCGAATACAGGAGGAAGAACGAGCAAGAGCCGAACAAGAGGCCCGAGAACGTGATATTGCGCTCGGTAATCCTCTTCTCAATAAACAGGATTTCACAATGAAGCGTCGGTGGGATGACGATGTTGTGTTTAAGAATCAGGCTAGGGGGACAGAGGAGAGAAATAAGAAGAAGGAATTCGTGAATGTGAGTAATCGACTCTATTACCGCCCCCTTTGTTTTTTTGGTTTGGTTTGGTTTACTAACTAGAATTTTCTTTTTTCAAGGATATGCTGCGTTCTGATTTCCATAGAAGGTTTATGAGCAAGTATGTTCGATAAAAGAGGTGACGGTTTGGCAATATTCAAATTTAGCGACATTGAAGATTTTTATTGTTATTTCTACTATCGTTTTAGACATCTCTAGACACTATCATCATCATCATAATGAACCACAAGCCAATATGGCGATTCTACATGCATTTGTTCATTAGTCTCATTTAGTTAGTTAGTTCATCAGCGTCAAAAAGCGATGGGCCACGCTATCAATGCTCTTCCTCCGCCAATAGTCTCCTCTCCATCTCCTCAAAAGCACCCAAGACCTTTCCGTATTTCTGATATGTCGTCTCCCGAAATCCAATATCCACCTTTTCGATGGCCCCCTCCTCCGTCCATCGCTTCCCAATCAATTCATCAAAAGTCTCGCCATCTTTCCTCTCCAGCGCCCAGAGTGCTTTATATGCGCCTCCCAAGGCACACGCGTTACCTCCGACGTCAAGCTTGTATACTCCATCTGCTCCGCCGAGGACATCTCCGAGGACGCGTGTAATGGCTGGATTTAGAGATCCACCACCAACAAGGTAGATGCGACGGGGCTGCGCAGGAAGGTCATCGCGCGGGCTATGAACAAGCTTCTGGGAACGCAGACGCATGGAAAGAGCCTGGGATTCGACAATGACACGGGCATCAGTCTCCTTGGGCCAGCCTTGTGAGGATTCTTTTAGGTCGGTGCCATCATTCTTGCAGGAAAAGCGCCAAGTCCCAGCGCGGACGTTGGGCACCGTCTCTCGGAGGTAGAAGTACAGACCGATCTTGGCCCGGTCGTCTTTATCAACGATACCCAAGGGAGGTGTTTCTAGTACAGCTTTGTTGAAGTTCTCCCAACCTGTTTCGCCGCCTTCAGGCTTGGGCAGCGTGTCCCGGACCTTTTCCCGAGCTAGGCCGCCATTCTTGTAGCAGAGCATGAACATGTAGTTGCCAGGGGTAGTGGGGTGATTGAAGAAATGATATGAGCCGTCAGGTTTGTACGCTGGTGTGTTCATGAGAAACGTGGTGGATGTGCCAAGTGAAACTATGGCGTCTAGAGGCCGCAGAGGGAGGGCAAGAATGGTTGCTGGATTGTCACCTGTGAAAGAGACAATCTGACACTCTGGACTGAAGCCGTACTTGGAGACGAAATACGATGAGATGGCGCCCATGGAACCGCCACCGTCCATACGCGGCTCGCCGAGCTTCTTTCGCAGATCTGCCACGCCGTCGGGTCCAGCTGAGAGGGCCAGGAGCCGCTCACTCCAGGTCTGATTGGGGATATCCCAGAGGTTCATGCCGCAAACGTCGCTTACATCTAGGGGTGCGATGGCGCCCATGAGGACAGAGGCCAGCCAGGAGGATACGAGGGATATGCGCTTTGAGTTTGAGTAGACGTCTGGTAGGACCCGTCTAATTCTCATAATCTGAAGTCCTGTGAATCTCTAAGAGAAAGAAAAAAAAGCTTTTTGTCAGCATTCAATAATGAACAGAACAGATTACTATAGGCCATATGGACATTGACAATGGGGAAAGGAAGGGAACATGATAAGGAATACTTTGTTTTCTCAACTTACATGATGGGCGCCACTTCCCGTAACTTCTGCCAACTTCTCCTTATCCCCCAACTCAGCATCAAACGCATCGCATTCCTTTTGCGTACTATGATCTTGCCAATTAGGAGCATATTTATGCGCCAGCGACTTATCCAGTTGCTCAACCAGAGACTTGGCAGGGTCAAGCTCCCGCAGCAGCCCCTCCGCCTGAGCATTCCAAAAGACGCTGCCATGCTGCTGGCCAGAGCCGCTGATGCCCTTGATGCGATTCATAGGCACAGACAGGGTCTTGGAAAGGCGTTCCAGCACGAGGTCTATGGATTCGAGCCATAGTGCAACAGGGGCGTAGACTTCACCAGTTTCATCGCGCACGTGGACGCCTTTGTGAATGCCGTACTTTTTGCCAAAGTCTTGATCAAAGTCGACTTTGGCTTGAGCAACAGTTTTGAGATTGGAATTGACGACGATGGCTGGGTGAGTGTTAGTTTGAAAGGGAGGATTCTAGTTTCAAGAACGTTGGATATATAAACATACCTTTGAGTTGCTGGGTTGAAAGATCAAAGCCCAAGTAAAGAGGTCTATTATCCTCGCTCATCGTCACGGAATCGATATTATTATATTCCAGTATGAGAGTGTGTTTGTCTTATAACTAACTTTGTAACTTAGGGGGGGGGGCTTCTCTCTGTAAGATAATGATACTCGGAACAAATAAGTCAAGATACTTGTTTCTTTTTCCTTTTATGATAAGGTAGTTAGTTATCCACAAGCTAAATAAGAGCACAATTTGTAAATTTTTACGTATTTAAGCTTGGAAGGAAATACTTCACCCTTTTTATCTTGGAGCCTTATGGAGATGGCACGATGAATATGTCGCATATACGACGTAATAGCTAGAGCAACGCCAAACTATTAAGCTCTTTGCTGTGATCGCTGCTAGAGTGGAGAAGCGCTTAAGCGTTCCTCCAATTACTCGGAACAAAACAATTTTTAAGTTCTCTTATTTTCTATATGGTCTATTAGGCTAAAGTAGTAAAGATTTGCGGGCATCTTGTGGGATTTAGCCACAGCTTATTGCTAGAGCTGAATCGTGGGTTTCTTTTTTTTTTGGTTATCTTACGTACCTTATTCTTTAGTAGATGGGGACTCGTGATATTGCCACGCTATAAGCAGTATGGAGAATAAGACAGAATCCATTCTCCTTCAGTCAGTCATTGTCGGCAATTTAGCCTAATTACGACTATTACTCCCTACTAAACTCTCATTAGGTCTTGTATCCCACTTTGATACTAAAGTATACGGAGTATAAGTACCCGTAATGGGCCATGCTGCTAAAGTTCAAAAAGTCTTGCTATTGATTTATAAACTGCATAAACATAAACCAAATAAAAAACAAGTAAAAGTCAGCTTTCAAAGAAGAAGGTATCCAACAGCCACATCGGCCTCTATTCTTTTTCCGTGCATCTCGATACAGGGTAGGACTCCAACAATTCCTGCCAAGGTTGACGGAGCCGGAAGAACATCCGGAGAGACAAGAACTCGGAGGAATGCCGGAGGCAGGGTAAATTCGGAGCCGGAGCTTTCCTGGCTTCGGTGTATACTAATAAATATCATATGCAAATGAAGTCTAATACTGCCTATCTACGATTGACTACTGAGAGAAAAACAAAGAGAAAAAGAGGAAAAAAAAAGATATGCCAAGAGGAAGAAAGATGTTGTTATATCTCTAATGTCTGTGCTTGTTTTCATGATTGTGCTTGTCCTCCTCTCGCTCTTCCCCTTCTGAGGCACTTGCCTGAGCGTCGCCAGGGATGAACTCGTCAAATTTCTTGTTGACTTGTGTATCCCGGGATACGAATCGCACTCGGACTCTCTTCACTCCACGCACCTTGCCTCCCACTTGGGTGCGGATCGCATCCTCCAAATCTTTCACATCATCAACTGTCCAAGCGCCAGGCACGGACATCTCCAAATCGACTAGGAAGTTGGGTCCTGATTTGGTGCCCGTGATGTCTCGTAGTTCGGCTTCATGACCTTCGCTGACATTTGCAATTGCTCTGTGCGCTTGCTTGCGAACGGATGATTTAACCTCGTCGTCTAGGCTTTGGTCTATTAGTTCCAAAAAGGCAGATTTGGTGTTGCCTAGACCTGCTTGGAGCACCATGATGGAAATGAGAAGGCCTCCGACGGGATCCAGCCAAGCGGCATTTTCAATGGCATTGGCCCCGACAATCGCGACCAGCGTTACAATACCCGTCAAGCTGTCGACACGGTGGTGGATGGCGTTGGAGGCTAGGACTGATGATTTGCGATCGCGCGCAACTTTCATGGCTGTAAATGACTTGTCAGAGAATAATTCATACAAAAGGCAAGGGTTTGGACAAATATGATGCTTGTTGGGAGATGGGAACATACTGGCTTGATATAACCATTCCTTGATCAAAATGGTGCCTGCCGCCAGCCAAGCTGCGTGTATACTAGGAATACCAAGATCTGCATGACTGTGCGAGTGCGAGTGGCTGTGCCCATGCGCGACGTGCTCCAACATGTGTTGCGCGGCTTCTGGGTTCCAATGGCCGTATAGTGTAATAGCACTCTCAAAGCCCATGTAAAAACCGCCAACAATTAGCATTCCCGATACGCCCAGCGCGCCCAAGCTCTCGACCTTGCCGAAGCCCAATGGAAACCGGTCGGTTGGGGACTTGAGGCTCCACGATACTGTCAACAGAGTGAGAATGTCGGACGCAAGATCGGCGAGACTGTGCCAGGCATCGGCAATCATTGCCTTGGAATTGAACGCCCAGCCGCCGATAAACTTGGCAATGGCCATGCCCAAGTTACTAAGCAGGCCAATCCTCGTTATCCGCACGCCGGGATCGTTCTTGTTGGCCGAAGTGAGATAGGTATTGTCGTGGTGGTGATGATGGCCGAAAAGACCGTGGCTATGACTATGGCCATGGTCATGATTGTGATTATGGTCATGACCATGGTCGCGTGCCTGGCCAACGGCTCCCATAATGAAGGGTAGAGAGCGAATGCGGCCGCGAAAGACGGGACAGATGTGAAGAACGGCACTGCGAGACGTCAAGTTATCGGCTAGCGCGAGATGACAATTGGAGGACGAAGTTAGGGAAAAGGGCGGCGCAATCGTGGTCGGCGTCGACAGCGTCCGTAGCGTTCGGCGAGTCGTGGCAAGAAGAGATTGTTGTTGATGTGTCCTCAGAAGAGCAAATGGCGCCGGGCCATGTTGGAGATTGGACCGCTTACCAGCAGCCGTCAGCGTCACCCCAGACACGCACCGGGCCAGGCCCGTGTAGCGCCCGGCCTGGGGAGACATACAGCGCCTGTTTCACCCGTTTTAAAGGTTACTATAAGGGAGGAAGTTAATCCAGAGCAATTTGCGCAGCCGAGAGGATGGAGGACTAATAAAAAATAGAATAAAATAAAATAAATAAGAGCCAAAAGAAAAAAAAAAGGGAAGAGAAAAAAAGAAAAGGGTGTTGCAACACTCTACGTGTGGTGGTATATTAGGGGCGGGCTAGATAGATGTAGACATGGAGAAAGAGACACGGCGATTTTTTCCTTTTTTTTTTTTTTTTTTCCTTTTTTTTCCAAAAAAAAAAAAAAAGGGAAGAGAAAAAAAGAAAAGGGTGTTGCAACACTCTACGTGTGGTGGTATATTAGGGGCGGGCTAGATAGATGTAGACATGGAGAAAGAGACACGGCGATTTTTTCCTTTTTTTTTTTTTTTTTTCCTTTTTTTTTTTTTTTCCCCTTCTTCTTTACCCTCCTATGGAATCAGTTTTGCGCGGTTGGATTTTTAAGTATAGTAGGAGCAAAGTAAGGTATTGCTTTGCAGCTAGAGAAGAGCGAAATAAAAATAGCGAGAGAGAAAGGTGAAAGGATCGGGTCCGTGGTCGCAATGCCGGAGACCGAGTTCGCCGGGTCATGCCACAATTGAACAACTGAACATACTGCATGCAGCTACTAGCACTTATTTAGATGGGTGTTTGAGGCGCTGTAGAGGGGTTCCTCGTGGGCTATATAGGAGGATATAGCGAGGTTTAGCGCTGTTCGGTTTACTGTACTCCGTAGATACGGAGCATCTTATCCACTGTAAACACCCTGACGTAACGTTGAACCGTTCCTCTGTGAATCGATCTTTGTCAGCAACCCATCTCCCGGATCTTGAATAATCAGATCGGAAGCTGTTAGATAATTAGGTCGGATACTAACCTGAAAATGTTAGCACGAAGCGGTGATGATCCCGACACCGCGACTGTAAAAACATCCACCAAGAATAAAACTCTCTTTGTGCTATGACATCTTCTTCTTGGATACAGATAACATAATCCTACCCCTCTATACGCCATTTGCCGCCTTTCAACAATTAATAAAAGACTGGCAAAACTGCTCAGCAGTACATGCCATCGACATCCCAAAGCTCCAATGCGGAAACCTCTTATGCGAATCCCCTATACTGATATTCTACCGTCGCCAACAATCATCCCTGCCTCAGCTCACTCGCTCCAAGGCGCTCTCACAGCGCTCCATAACTTCTTCTCTGCCAGTTCGCCTAACCAGCTTCCTCGCTCCACCGTCGTTCTCACAGGCGCAGGGCTTTCAGTAGCATCTGGGCTGGCTGACTATCGAGGGCCCAATGGCACGTATCGTTTGAACAAGGCATATCGTCCTACTTACTACAACGAATTCGTACAAAATCACGAGGCTCGCAAGAGATATTGGGCCAGAAGCTTTCTTGGGTGGTCTAGTCTTGTCAAGGCAAATCCTAATGCTGGACACTATGCTATCAGAGATTTGGGAGACTTAGGATTGATTAGTGCAGTTATTACACAAAATGTCGATTCGTTTCATCCCAAAGCTCATCCTCGAATCCAGTCGCTCGAACTCCATGGCTACCTAAGATCCACTATTTGCACCAGCTGCCGCACTGAATACTCGCGGGATGATTTTCAGCACCATCTTGCTCGGCTCAACCCTCGCTGGGCTAGGCTTCTTGAGGAGGCACTGGCCTCTGGAGCTCTTGACACAGAGGACCCTGAAGAAAAGAGATTCAAAGGTCTTAAAGTCAACCCAGATGGCGACGTCGACCTCCCCGATGCACCTTATACAACATTTAGATACCCCCCCTGCCCTCGATGCTTGGCTGACCCACCAATCAAGGCAGAGGGCTATAGGCATACGGTTAGTGTCGATCTTGATGGGGCATGGGCTGTGCCGAGCACAGCTGGCATACTGAAGCCAAACGTTGTCATGTTTGGTGAAAATATTGCCAATCATGTTCGAACTGCGGCCGAGGACGCCATTGACAACGCTGGTAGGCTTCTCGTACTGGGAACTTCACTTGCCACATATTCGGCGTGGAGGTTGGCTAAAAGAGCCAAGGATAGGGGTATGCCCATCGCCATCGTGAATATGGGTGGTGTGAGAGGAGAGGATCAATTCTTTGCCGACCTAGATCCTAACCAGACAGGCGAATCAGCTGTAAGAGTTGAAGTGTCAACAGATGATGTTCTACCAATTTTAGTATCGCAACTCCGTCAGAGGCTTGCAGCATCTGGCTCGCTGCCTGACAATCTCGCATTGAACGCTTCGCGAGAGAACTCTTCCATTTTCAAGGATATGCTCTCTTAGACATCTGTAGATTAAGAAAAAACATCCCTGTAACATAGACTATGATTTAGAAAAAGTTTCCGAAATTAGCCGTCTTCGTCTTGACAAGAGGGTTTGATGGCGCTTGCTGAACACTGCTGTCAGGTTGGCCCGTCATCTTTGCTTGAGTTTCTGTCTGTTTTGGCTTAGCCTGCTTTCCGGGTTTTCGGGACGCTTCATCACGCTCAATGGCTTGCAAAACTTCACCGTCACCCATTAGCGACAAAATCGGTTTATGTAGCTAGCTGGCACTGAGCCTACTCACCCTCTTCCCACTCTGTCTCTTTCTGAGCATCTCCAGTACCCAAAATCTTTTCAACGTCTACATCTTCTCCGTTCTGTATGCGCTGGACCACTTCTCGAAGTTTGGCGATTTTGAGTGACGATTGTCGCATGTATCGTTCCGTTTGGTTTCGCAAAGCAATCATTTGAATTGACATGGAGCCAATGAATAGGAACATGACAATGAAATAAGTAGCCGGGTTCCACTCTTTGTTTTCTTTCGTCTTCAACTTGTTGCGATTTCCCCTGCGCATCGGCTTTGGTACAAGAGACTTCCAGAACGATCCTTCAACAATGGTTACTGGTGCCGTACTGGAGAATCGAAGCCCTAGCTTTGCATGCGCAATGCTTTTGGCAGTAATATCAACCATGCTTTGCCTTCCCGCATGGGCCAAAATACGATGAGCCACCATTTTTGCTTCTTGTGCGTGTTTTCCGTGGAATTTGATCCTCGGGTTATTCAGCTTAGTTGAAGGTTTGCTAAGAATCCGGAGCATGTAGTTGGACTTCCGAAAAACGCTTGTTCCGGTCCCGGCTAGTTGCCCTGGACAACCACCGAAGTTTAGCCGTAGAAGCTCTAAATCCATTATCCCTGCTCACCAAACACATTTGACAGTTGATTAACAGATTAAGTTTACACGCTCATTTGTATAATCAATTTCACGCCGCCTGGCAATTTTTATTTTGGATCGGTTTTTGGGACATTGACGTGGTATGATTAGCAACTCTCACAAATAATCTAGATGGCTTCTTTACAAGCAAAAATCGACGTTGTCAAAGCGGCGGTTTCGTCAATGTCGAGCTGTACTCCAGCGACAGTCGTAACACTCAAAGAGCTTCTGCTTCCAGAGTCCGAATCGCAGCCATCGAGACCAAAATCTGCTGCTGCACGATCCGCAAAGACTGTAACTGCGACGAGGACTAAAAGTAGCGCAGGACGAGAGAAAACCTCGAGCTCACAAGGCGAAACTCTGAGCGCTCGCGATAGGGCTGCCTTGGCGACCCATGTTATCAATGTTACACTCAAGACGCTTTCGGAGGCGGCGAAGCCTCCACCCTCAACTACATCGTCAAAACAAAATGGCGATCTTCGAGAATCGGCCGGCATAAAATCAATTCGAATGTCTTCGTCAGCACCATTGTCCCCCGTGCAACCCAGAGCCCTCAACCGTGTTGTTACGCCGTCCGGCTTCGAAACGAACCAATTAAAATCGGCATCGTCTGCTCAACAATCGACAGGATGCCTTGCTACAGTAGAGTGCGCACGAATTGCATTCTCTGCGCTCCGGGCTATCAAAGGTTCAGTAAAGCCTGATGAGACCGACTTTCAGCTAGAGACCGGCATGTCAGCGCTGACAGGGAAGTTGCTGGCTCTGGGGATGCACGACCAAGCTCTAAAGGAGTTGAGGTTGTTGAAGCGAAGATTGGATGGCATAATTTCTGGCAAGATTTCGAGCGCGGCCAAGTCTGGGCCCGAGGGCAGCACCACCACATCAGGAGTCGCCGACTTGTTGAACTTTCAAGGCGCAATTAAGAAGCAAACCCTTTCCACCATCACAGGCTATCAGATGCAGGTGCTAAAGCTAATTGCGGCGACTAAGAAGCCTCCCCATATAGAAGCTATTCTCCCCTACCTCAGCGATTCATATGTTTCGTCTCCGTTCAATCTCTTATTAGTCCTTGCCAAGGATGGGGCAAAGGAGGCCGCAAAAGCAGCACGTCAAATGGCTTCCTTGTCTCAAGTCCTACTATCTCTTGCGCCGAGTATCTCCAGTCAGGAAGATGCTGTGGCTATGGAGCCGCGCCTAAGTCCATCTCCTAACGCTGCTTTCGAACTGCAGTCTCTGGCTTTTCGGATCCAGTTGAAGTGGTGGAAATTGGCTGGTCATCAGGGAAAGATCGACAATGATCTGCTTTCCCCCTTATCTCGTTGTCTACGAGCCTATACTCGTCGTCAGAAGCTGGACAAAGTCTCTGTTTACCAAACAATCGCCACATCATTTGATATCATAATGCAGCTTATTCATTCCCAAAAGTATCGTCCAGCAACATCGTTTAATTCTCCTCTAGCGTCTATACACCAGATTTTAGGATCCGCAGCCCAGGCGGAGAAGCGATACGCTGAAGCGCACCGCTGGTTTCAAGAATTGAAGGGCTCACTCATCCCCGGCCAGGATTCATCTGTTCTCAGGTGCTCTGTCTCTGCGCGCCTTCTTGCCGTGGCTTTGAAGAAGGGCGATTTGGATCAGACCATTGAGCCACTGCTTTGCGAAGTTATTGAGGGATTAGATGGTAGTCTCAGTGGAACAATTGCGGAATTGAATGAGCTTCTTGAGAGCCTATCACTTGCGAGACGCTCTGTCGTCGGTCTTCTTATGACCTGCCTAGGGCCAAAGGCGGCAGAGGGTACTGTTCCAAAGGCTCTCGCGGATCATCTCAAAATATTCATTTTAAAGTATCCACGATTCGTGCGACGGTGGATGGGACTTCCGCCAGGCAAAGATGCACTGCCCAAGCATGTTCTTCAGTTTGATCAGCGACGACAGCTTGTTGCGCAATCCATAGGTCAGACTCTTGATGCTTCTTTGATGGTCATCAAATGCGACATCCAGTCTGACATGAGCGAATGGCAAGCCGTTGATGATGTGTTGCAGCACTGTGTCTCACTTCTAGAATCCATGACTGCCCCAAACCTGTCGATCATCAAAACGGAAAATCTTGGCACCTATTTTGTCAAGATCTCGAGTCTTTATTTTTCTATCTTTTCACAGCTTCGAAAGAATTCTAATCGGTCCAAAGAAGAGAATAAGCATCTCCTACAAGCTCTGAATCGATCCATTGACGTGGTTAAAGACTGCGCTGAAGCCGAGAAAGAGAAAGCTCAATTATCGACAAAACTTGAGGTATTCGCCGATCTCTGCAAAAGCTCTGGTCGGACTGACGATGCTGTGCGGACGCTACGGTCTATATGCTCTAGCATGGCCGAGAATGGTGCATTATCTGATGTTGCTGTCGCGCTATCTACACAGCCTCCAAGACTTGCGTGGACTATGAACGATAAAGTATCTCTCATGTCACGTACTTTGCGCTCCATGTCTAAAGTTGACAGCTCATGGAATGAGTGGACCTTCCTCCTCCCTGAGGCTGAGCGTGCAGCGGTGCTGGAGCATTTGATGTATATTAGCCTGTCTGGCTTATCCTCATCGTCACAACCTCTTGGGCTGCACGATGCAGGCGTGGCAGCCCTGCTTCGCATATACTCGTTAGAGAAATATCCGATTCGCCGGCTCCGCATACTGCTACATCTTGCCTATCAGAACCTGGGGGAAGAGGAGGAACTTGTCAGAATTGCTTCTGTTGCCGTAGAAGCAATGGAGCATGTAGAGACCAAAGACAGGGCGGAGGATAGCTCACTGGCTCACTTCGTACCCCATCTACAAGCCTACTACGCTTCCATCTCCGCCCTGACACGCACAGACGGCTCAATGCTTATGGTCAACGAGGCTGTTGATTCTTGGAAGTCCATGGTTGGAGCTTGCCGGACCCAAAATGAGCTGTTCACGAAAATCGATGATCCTCAGAGCCTCCTCGATCATTTACGGTCTCTGCATCAGCTTGCAGGTCTAAGGGGTGAGGCGCGTCTTCAACTTGCCATCTCAGAGCTCACCATTGCCGTCTCAAGAGTATATGTTGGATCTACGGAAGCGAGTGGTGATGGGTTGATCCTTAGTCAAAGTCAACTCGCTGTGCAATACGTCAATATCGGACTTTTCCCCCAGGCTTTGAAGATCATAGAGCAGACACAACAGCTTCTGAGCCGCTATGATGGCCTATCTCGCCAAGTACTTGCTGAATTTTACATCTCCCAAGCAGAGTACTACACAGGTATCGGCAATATGGAAACTGCGTGAGTAAATTTTCTTGACGATCCTGGATTTTCATTTAATAAGTGAAGGGGCAACATCTAACATTTTATAGTCTCGACTGTCTATCAAAGGCCAGCGACATCTGTAATGGTCCGTATTCTTCTTGGGCTCAAAACAAATCCCAAGCCTCGATGGTGATGTCCGTCACCTCATTGCTGCAGTCCATCGCGATTCTTGAAGCTGGAGATATTCAAGACGCACTGTCATTCGTTAAAACTAGTGTTCGCATGCTTACCCACGATTGGACAAAACTGGAAGCTTCATTAGCGACTGATACTAAGATCACGGATTCGAGCTTGTCCGATATCAGCATGAGTATCACTGATACAGGATCACCAAAGGGCAAAGTGGCTGGTCCTCGATTCTGGACTCTGGCAACTCCACTTCTTCGTAGTCTCCTGCATATATCTTCAGTGTATGCTCATATTGGTATGTTTCAGGAAACTATCTATTATGCCGACTCCGCTTGGAAGATTGCAGAGAGCACTCAGTCTTCACTCTATAAGGCCCAGGTGGCTACCTGGACTGGCTCCGTCTATTTGAAGGCTGGAAAGCTCCCTAAAGCACTTGCTACTTTTAAAGATGCCGAAGAACAGCTGCCACGTGATACCTGCTCTGCTCGCGTACGCTTTGCTCGTCAACTCGGAGAGTTTTATTGGGAAATCGGAGAGGATGAGAAAGCTGCAGAATTCTTGCAAATAGCTGAGGAGACTGCCCGTCTTCTTAGCATGAATGAAGAGAAACCCAGCAATGAGGTGGCTCAGCAGCAGCCCATCACCAAATCTCGAAATGCTGCATCCGCCAGGTCTATCAGAACTGCAAGAACTGCACGAGCCAAACAGCCAGCCGCCCCTAAACCGTCAAAACGCGTTGCATCTAAGGCCAAACCATCGACCGCAGCAACCGCAACGGATAACGCGCAGCTACCAAAGGATATCTACTACGCATCTCTCCATGCCGCTATCATCATGTCTCGCACTTTGGGTCTCATTTACCAGAAAGATTGGGCATCAGCCTTACAGGCGCTCGAGCAAGTCAAAGATTTACCCAAGCTTGTTGGCGTGCTTTCTCAAGAACAAGTGATGACGGCCATCTCATTAATCGGCCATAGCATGGAGCAGATGATTTCAGACCCCGTTTTCTCTGTAATGCAGGATTCAACCATCTCGTTTCCTGCTGTGTCCGCTTCCATGGCGCTATCTGACGTGATATCTCCCATTAAAGCACCAGTGAAGAAAGGACGCGCCGTGGGAACGTCCCGAAAAAGCCCTACGCACTGTGAATCTCCTGCGTTTACAGATGCTTTAAAGCAGGCACAGGAGCTTCTTATAGAAGCTCATGCCTCTGCCCTCTCAAGCGCCGATAGCAGTATGGTTCGTCGCATCTCAGCGCTGCTTCAAAGTACTGTCATTTTTCTGTCGGCAGCATTGTCTTCAAAAACCCTTTCTCAATCCGGATTGGGTACGATTGCTGTTGACATGGCTCGAAATGTGACCTGGCGACGAGAGCAGCAGACTTTGACCGGACTAAATAACGAAACAACGCCGGTTCGGATTCCAACCCCAGTGCGCAGGCCACCGACAATGGAAGCGATGGTTGACATGGCCAACTTTCAGGAGAATTACGTTGATTTGATTCCAGAGAAGTGGAGTGTTATCTCTATCTCGCTAAGTGACAATCACCATGACCTTTGTATTACCAAGTTCCAAGCCGACAAAGGCCCTTTTATTTTACGCTTGCCTTTAGAAAGAGCCAACTCCCGAGATGCTGATTTTGAGGTTTTCAGTTTCGAGCATGGTCGCAAGGAGCTGTTGGAACTTATCAAGCTAGCAAACGAAAGCAGCCACTCTGCTCGGGACTTCACTGCCAAAGGAGAACGTGGCGCTTGGTGGGCGGAGCGACAAGCTCTGGACTCCAGACTGAAGCGGCTTTTGGTGACTATTGAGACCACATGGCTGGGAGGATTCAAGGGTATCTTTTCACAACATTGCAAACAGCTAGATCTGTTAGCGCGTTTTCAAAGGGATTTTCATCAAATGCTCGATAGGACCCTGCCGTCCCGGAATAAAACACGCGGGAAAAGGGCAGTCCAGGCAGAGCCCGTTACTTTGGATCCTCGGATTCTCGATCTTTTCATTGGTTTAGGCGATCCAACTGATCCTGACTGCGACTTTGACGAGGCGTTGAATGATCTGCTTTACTTTGTCGTGGATATCCTGCAGTTCCATGGCGAACGAAATGCCTACGATGAGATTGACTTTGATGGGATGGTTCTTCAGACTTACGATGCTCTACGCGGCTATCATAATGCCGCTAGCTCTACGGAGAGAGAGGAAGAGACACATACTGTGCTCGTACTTGACAAACTCCTTCATGCTTTCCCCTGGGAGTCAATGCCTTGTATGGATGGCCTTTCTGTATCTCGTGTGCCTTCACTAGCTTGCCTTCGTCAGCTCATCCAAGAGGCCAAAGTTTCGGCAACCAATTCACAGGGCCACTTCGTCTCGGCAAATGGTGGCACGTACATTCTTAACCCCTCATCTGACTTGACCAATACGCAAACCTTTTTCCAGTCAGCCTTTACAGGCCTTCCATCGTGGACCGGCATCGTCGACAAGGCACCAGAGGAATCGGAGTTTGAGAAGGCGCTCTCGACGTCTGAGATTATGGTATACTTTGGACACGGCAGTGGTGCTCAGTATATCCGTGGAAAGACTATTCGGCGCTTAGAGAAATGTAGGCCAGCAACTTTCCTTATGGGCTGTAGCTCTGCAGCACTCACTGACGCTGGAGAGTTTGAATGCTACGGTCCAGTCTGGAACTACATGATGGCAGGATGTCCCGCCGTTGTGGGCACACTCTGGGACGTGACAGATCGCGACATAGATCGATTTGCGGGCAAAACTTTTGAGGAATGGGGTCTCTTCTCCAAAGGCACCTTTGATGGAGCAGCAGCAGCGGCAGCGAGCAAGGGTAAGGGCAAGGGCAAGGCTAAGGGCCGTGCAGATGATATGGAAGACCTAGATCCATATGAGAATGACGACACTCCAAGCAGCAATGCATCGCTTGCTGAAGCTGTGGCGAGGGCGAGAAATGCGTGTCGCTTCAAGTATCTTAACGGCGCGGCGGTGGTTTTGTATGGTATTCCGGTTTACATTGATAAAGGATTGAGTTGAATTTATGGTAAAAAAAAAAGAGTTATGAAGGGATGATGAAACAAAACAAAAGAAAGCGAATGTGGTTATGATGACATGGATGATTATTAGATACACACACACACACACACACACACACACTTGACTCACATTGCCAAGCGGTTTGGATAATGAAGGCATATAGAGGGCGGACATGATTACTCTTTCTTCTTTCTTCTCTCTCTTCTTCTTCTTCTTCTTTTTGGCATAGCGGTGGCGTATTGGTTTGAAGATGGAAGTGAAAACAAGTATTCAGCTCGGGGTTTCTTTCTTTCTTTCTTTCTTTCTTTCTTTCTTTCTTTC
>JACBYL010000301.1:0-52774 GCA_015266385.1 Trichoderma oligosporum | reverse complement strand
TATATATATTATCTTTAAACTGTTCAAGGGCAGTGGCGTTGGAGCAGACCAATATTGGATGGAAGACTATAACTGGCCAGCGCGGTCCCCCATCTCACCTATCGATTGTATAATAAATACCCTTTATATAGAAAAACTTGGCGGTGAGAAAAACAAGTATATTTTACTAAAAGAAATCTATTCTGATGGTTTCTCATATACGTTATTGGTTTGAGTGTCCATGCCGTGTTTGTGATTAGCAAAGAAGCTCAAACATGTAAAACTCTATATTCATTCTATCGTTAGGTTGGCCAGATAATCAAGAATCTGAGTTTCAAAAAATTCTGGGACACCTCCATTAGCAATATCCGCTTCGTTTACTAATATACAAAATGCCAAGAAGAAAAAAAAATCTACTCCAGAGGTTTGACTGCAATGAGTGTGCAGATATTATTAAAGGCAGGCAAGCAGTGGACACGATAGCTGTAAGAATTAATATTATATGTATTGTATGTATATACGTATTGCATGATTGGAACCAAAGAGTTGCTCAATACTTTCCCATCGCGTTCATTGATAGAGTCTTGATGATCATCTTTTTATCTACAATAGTCACAATAATTCCTAGGTGGCATTTTATGTCATCCGTCAACAATCAATCTATAGAAATCCAAGGATGATAGTCAAAGTAGACATAGCAATTCCTGATCTCTTTCTAGTCCTTCAGGTTTTAGGGCGCGACAGCCTGCTGTCGTCTATCTTACCAAGTAAAACCGGCGTGTGCTCTCTCTATGGTGTGACGTTGTATAGGAAAGCCTCTCATATTTGCCTCTAGTTTAGCCTACACTGAAGCACTGCTTGTTGGGCAAGGAGAACTAGCAGTAATGGTGCGTCAGAGGGAACAAAAATGGCTGGCTGCTTCTAATTCACACATTTTAGTCCTCTTCCTCTACTTCGTACTCGTCAAGCATGGCGTTAAAAAAGGGTATGACATGCTTGACTTGGCACATCCAAGTATGATGCTCCTTTGTGAGAATGATTCATACATGAGCCATAGAATGCCGAAGCTCAGGTACAACTTCTCGTTTCTAGCATTGAAAAGCAACACTCGTCTTTTCCACAGTGCGCGATCCACGTGCAGAGAAACCTGTTCCTTCCGATTTTAATTTAACCAATCCCACGGGTAGAGAGTCCTTCGAGCTCGAGATCTTGGTAGACTTGGAAGCGACAGCCACAGGGATACTGCAAACAAAGCATGCAATGTGGGTTTCCGTATCCTGGGTTTGCAATTTCTCAGAGGGAATGAGAAACTGTTTGACACAGTTGAGGCACAAGACGTGACCACATTTCGCTGCCATAATAGGGGTTGAAGCGTTTGAAAGAGTCTTGAGACATGAAGGACAAGTCCTGAGCATCTCTTTAGTGGAAGTAGATGTGGTTTCATTAAACTGAATTGTCACCAGTTTCTGGAGGGAAAGGGGATGAGGATCACGCTCTGTAGAAGCAGGACATATGGGTACCGTTTTGGGTTTCTTTGTTACAGGCGGCAACCCGCTATTTTGCACATCTGGCGTAAGTGATGGCGTCCAGAATGAAGGAAGTGATGGTTTAGAGGCCTGGTAATCCAATTAGTCAGAATATGTTAGACATCTTGATAGATAATATGGGGAAGTGATTTTGTGCTTATTCCTACGACCTTTTCATCCTCAATGGCTCTTCTTGCTTTCGCCTTATCATTTTCTGCAATCCGACCAAGCTCTTCCTCGTCAAGAGTAAACTTTCTCTTGGACCCAGTGCGAACAGTTGCTTCTTCTATTTCGCTCTCTACTGCAGCAGCCTGAGTTCGCTTGCTGGTGATAGTCGTCAACCCGGCTTGTGTCATTTCAAAATCGCGGACAGCTCTCTCTCTGTCTTCCTCATCTCCAATAGCCCGAATCCTGGCAGCTTCTTTCTCAGCATGTTGACGTGCTTTCTCTGCCCGCTTGAGCTCTTTCTTTTGTGCCAGTAAATTTGCCAAAGCACATTCGCGACAGAAAATGTCTCCTCGCGGGCAGGCGACTGGCTCTCGAGAATTTTCGAGACAGAGACCGCAATATCCAAATGGTAAGAATGAGTCGCGATTGAGTTGAGCGGAGCTTGAGCTCCAGTTCGATTTGGCTTGCTCTCTTTCATACGAGGTAAAGACAGGACGAGTCGTATTTCTTTTACCTGTAAATGGGCGTCTTCTGGTTAGCTTCTGCTGTCCTAACGAAATCAAAGGCATAGATAGAGCTCCGAAGGCTACAGCAGGATGATATGGAAGAAGATCACCTACTATGTGACATAATTGCTATCAATATATGAGCCCTACTTTATAGAGAGATAATTGAAAGATTTAGATTCGAAGACATATTTCAAATACAAAGTACGGAGTACTGCTCTCACAGGTGACGATATTACCTATTTCAGTAGCGCGCACTTGCTCGTGTTAACGCTAGTACTAAAAGGGAGAAAACGGGTGCCAAGTTCTACTTGTGGAATTCAAGGAATTTGGGCGCCATTCCAGCGTACCTTGCAAGGGCATCTTTAGTGAACATACGGAGTACTTGTACTGCTTTAGAGGAGAGTAATTAATACTGAACCTGGAAGTTTCTCAACAAGCTATTGGCGGGTGAGACTAGAGGTCGGGGCGTTTAATACTGCTAGTACTCACTGAGAGAAAAAAAAAAATTTAATAATGATAAAATAAAACTAAAATTAAAATAAATAAAAATAAAAATTGCCAACTTGCTCCATATGTGCTGCCAAAAAGTCCTCACCAACAAACATGGCTTCTATCAGCGTCTGTCATGGAACAGCTTCCTGCTACGGGCACCAGCAGAGCGGGAATATCTGTCTGAGCCAGATCAGTAGTAACACAGTAACTGGAGCTCATGTCTGCCCCAACTCCTACATCGCGCCCAGGTTTGCCCTGGCGGCTTGCCTCTGTGGCTGTGATGAGTAGCGTGGGGGTTGTATCAAAGGCATTCCTCTATGGCCTCAACAAGGTTGAGGTTATTGGCCTGGACAATCTGCTCGGCGTGCTCGATCGCCGCAAAAATGGGCATCGGGATCGCGGGTTGCTGACTGTCTGCAACCACGTCTCCGTGTATGGCATTCTATTGTTATTCTTATTCTTATTGTTTTGTTTTGCTTTGTTTTGTTTTGTTTTTCAATATTCCGCTAACTGACTAAACAGACTTGATGATCCGTTAATATGGGGGATTCTTCCATTGCGTTACGCTATCGATGTCGAAAACTTACGATGGGGTCTTGGTGCCCACGATATATGCTTCAAGAATCGCTTCACGTCAGCCTTCTTCAGTGTTGGTCAAGTGCTACCGACCCACAGGCTATGGCACTCGCCGCAAGGTGGTTTATATCAGCCAACTATAGCTCAGGCAATCAAGCTTCTCTCCAGTCCTTCATCAGTCATAAAACCATCTGAAATGACCTTCTCAACAACCGGCACAGATTCCTTCCTAGCACCATCTGCATACGCAGCAAACCGCCATGCTTGGGTCCATATATTCCCCGAAGCCTGTTGCCACCAGAGCCCCGACAATGGTTTACGTTACTTCAAATGGGGTGTATCCCGCCTGATTCTTGAAAGCGACCCAGCGCCAGAGTTTGTTCCAATGTTCATTCACGGCACGCAAAACATCATGGCCGAGGATAGGGGGTTCCCGCAGTTTCTACCGCGCATAGGCAAACGGGTAAGAATAATGATTGGAAAACCAACCGATGCGGATACCCTTTTTGGCCATCATCGTAGTGCCTGGAAACGGCTGGTTGAGAAGAGTGGCGACCCCGAACTTCTCAGATACGATCCTGAAGCGGTTCAACTCAGAGTTGATGTTGCAAAAGCTGTTCGTGACGAGATTCAGAAGCTTAGGCTGAGTATGGGTTTCGCTGCTGAGGACGACGATTCAGCCTGCCTTGCAGAGACGTGGGCTAAGGAGCCAAATAAACGTAGATTCAAGAGCCCCGTGGATGGTAGTCTTGTCAATAGGCACTGAATCCAAGCGCTACAAATCAATGGCAAAAATTCCTCTTTCCTTGTAATGAGTGCGAAGCCCAGACATTTTGCTTCTTATTCAAATTCAATATTTCGCTCCGTTAATTATGACTGATGTCTTCACTATGAGTAATATCATCCAGCCACCGCTAAAGCTCGGATTTCGCGATAACTCCAAGTCTGACCATAGTAAAAAAAAAAAAAAAAAAAAAAAAAAAAAAAAAAAAAACCACATTGTCTTCCGAATATATGGAAGACATCTTTTATATGTAGCTATGCAATCATGTTGTATTAGTCGCCAGCCAGAAGATTATAACAGGTCGATTTTATATGAAGGAACAATGGCCAAATCACGCCTAGCCTAGCACGCTCATAATACGCAGGACGCACTGTATGTTATGTTGCTAGTAGTTGCTGTCAAAGCCTTGAGATGGCACCGTTTGTTGAAAATTTCGCGCCTGAGCTTGTAGAGCAGCCTGTTGCTGTTGCTGTTGCTGCTGCTGCTGCTGCTGCTGCTGTGCAACGAGATCGTTGAACCACGGGTGTTGCAGAGCATCGTGAGCACTTATACGGAGCTCTGGCCGAAGCTGAAGCATACGTTGAATCAAGTCGATTCCACTGGGATCAATCGCGTGAAGGATATTCCGCAGGTCTTGAGTTGCATACATTTGGAACGTGGCTTTGTATTCCGGGAGCTGTGTAATCCCAGGCCACGTACGCTCTGTAGGAGTTCCCATAATGCGGAAAATCCTGACAATTTGATCTTCGTTTGTAGTTCCGGGAAACAAGGGGCGGCCAGTATACATTTCGGCCATGATGCACCCAGCTGACCAAATGTCAATGCTCGTATTGTATGTTCTGCTGCCGAGTAAGACGTCGGGTGCACGATACCATAATGTGACAACCTCATTGGAGAAAGTGTTGACAGGAATACCGAAAGCACGAGCTAGACCAAAATCCCCCAGCTTTAGGCATCCTTTGCTATTGATGAGCAAATTCTGTGGCTTAAGATCTCGATGCAGCACCCGGTTCTGATGACAAAAATCGATTCCCTTGAGTAGCTGGTACATGAAAGACTTGATCGTTGCTGGCTTCAGCGCACCACGTTCACCATGAGTATCCATGTATCTCTTCAGATCACCATCCATATATTCAAACACCAGCATCAACTTGTTTTCGGTATGGATAACATCGTGGAGGCCAACAATATTCTCGTGTTTGAGCTCTTTCATAAGAGAGATTTCACGGATAGCGGTCGATGGCGTTCCCTCTTCGGAGTCAAGGTGTATCTCCTTCAAGGCAACAAGTTCTCCAGTTTGGCGATTTCTACCTTTGAACACCTAGGCACAACAAAAACCAGGTAGAGAGAGTGATTAGTTTGGCAAACATCTCGGCCACAAAGTAATAAACGCAACTTACCGTTGCATATGTGCCCTCGCCGAGCTTCTCCAATTGCTGGAACGAGCTGGGATGTCTTTTCCCGTCCATTTTAGCAGTGTCGTCTCTCGATCGTCTCTTATTTTGCCCCCGGACTACCGAATAACTTGTCTGCTCTCCAAGTGAGTCAATAGTGTCGGTTACGAGTGGCATATGTCGCTAAGAGGCTGGCGAGCTGGTACTTGGATTGATTGGAATAGAAAGGTAGGATCAGGCTGCCCCGCTATTATGGGCCTCAAAATATTGCACTTAGATAACGCCGTATCTATGTAGAGTGCCGTGCCTGCATCGGTAGGTACATATCTTAAAGGGGTATATTTCGAATACGGGGAGTAAATTACATAGCCTTTTACTCTGTAAGGCAAGGCAAATTAATAGTAGGTAGATACCATACCTATCATTCTTTCTTGCATTTTCAGGAATGTACAGACATAACTCGCAGAATTCAACTCACCGTGAACAATAGTGAGACACTATATCGTCAGGAATACGGAGTAGAGTTCTCAGGAATGTACTTACCTAAGCTAGATGAGGCCTAGCATGATGATAATACTAGTGTCCTCTAAGCTATTAAGACGGTACTCCGTCTAATAGCATCTATCACTTCCCAGGTACGACACGACAAGTACTTTTAAGTCGTTCCCCGCTCTTCAGCGTCACGCACTCCACCTTAACGCCTACCAAAGAGTACGTAGCAACTACTCGGTGAGAAAGTACAGGCTACTCCTCCATTACCGAGAAGCTGTCTTATCGCGTTAAACGCTGAAGTCTTCCCGTAGGTAATCACACGTCAGCCTTAATCTTTTGCTCCCATTAAATCCCGAGTATCTTAATAGGCCCTCAATCTTTTTGAATGATACATTTATTCTTCTACCGGCGGAGAACCAGTACACAAGATGCGACCAGTTCCAGTCACTGGCAACACATCTGCCCTTCATGGGCGACCCGACAGTTTGACTGCGAATGCGACGGCTCCTGCAATGACGTACTATGTGGCTACGGAGGATACGATCAATGATACGAATGATATGAGCTTTCAAACGCAACGGTTTCCTTATAAGAGCGAGTATGAATCGAACTATCGGGCTGGCAGAAGTAACCATCGATCTACTGTGTCAGCCTCAACCTCCATTTCGTGGCCTTCACCGTCATTATCGTCTCAGCAGGGGGTCGAGACACCCCACGATCTCTCGAGGCCAATGACGCCGGTGCTCTTGGGGAACTCTGGCCCTGAGTCCGTGTTCAGCTCAACCTCATCGCCAATGAGTTCGCCAGTTGCCTCAATGTCTGCTAGCCGAATCAGCTCTTCTCTTAGCTTGATCAGTCCTCATCAAGGCAGTGTCGGCCTTTACCAGCATACCGCAAGCGGCATCACAGGGAGTCATACACCTCAACTCATTATGCCTAGCTTAATGGTTCCACGGCGCCGGCCCTTCTCGGAAACCGGCAAGTCTTTGGGAAAGCTCAAAGTTTTAGTGACAGGCCCAGACGGTGTGTGTTTCGGTCCTGGCGGTTCATGAGAGGAAATACTTTGCTAACCTGGATACAAGGCATCGGTAAATCAGCTTTAATATCGGCTATCGCGCAATGCAGTGAGCATATTGTTCATGTAGATCCCGTTACAAATCAGAAAAAAGGCGAAGTATCCGAAATATATGCCAGCACCCGCCCCTATCCATGGTGGAAAGCAGAGCTGGATCCTTCCGTTGCTCAAAGAAGGAGGAGCTCAACGGTGGATGAGATGCTAGACCGCAATCTTTGTTTTGTGGATTGTCCACCACAACAAAAGTCTGAGTCTACACATCCAGCTATCCGTTATATCGAATCACAGCTCTTACCATTGTTAAACCGGTCAATCAGCGATGGTGACCTCTGGAACCTCTTGAGCAATGGAACAGAGCCTATTGTTGATGCAGTGTTATATCTGCTACCTCAGACAGGTATTGTTCATGTTGAATATTACACCCACACCTCATACATAGGCTGACAATGATGTAGGACCCGAGTCTACAGATATAGAAACAATCAAGATGTTGCAAAACACAACTAACGTTATCCCTCTACTAGCCCGTGCTGATGAGATCAACAATGATGAAGCTACCATCTCCAAACAACATATCGATGATAGATTGCGTAACAAGAATATTGAATATTTCTCGTTCAGTGGCCCAGGAGTATCCTCTGAGCTATCTAATATTTATGCTGTTTCGAGCATCTCTGATTCGGACTATGATATAATGGATGCTAGCGTACTCATGAATTCGGAATATGTCCGCCCACTCGTCTCCACCGATCTCAACAGGCTCGTAGAGCATCTCATGTCCCCGGATGGAAGTGCGAGACTTCGACACGCTGCGTCCCTCAAGGGCGTTAGATGGCGACGACATAAGGCTATCAGTTCCTCGTCGCAATCCGCCCTCATATGTCGACAGCCCATGGCGATGTACCCCTTTTCCTCACAGAGGTGGGGGCGTCCGTTTCTCCCTGAACAATATCATAGGCCCCTCGAAATGGCGAGCTGGGCGGAGAGCTTGCGGCAGAGTCTAGAGGCAGAACGCCTTGGCGAGATACCGATGCAACTGATGGGATCCGGTGCGCCGACAAATGACATGCTGTTAGCGAGAGTCGACCAAAGGTTAGGACGCCGGAAGCACAAGAAGCCAAAACGCGAGGATTTGGTATCCCATCACCAGGATCCACTCGGACTTTTAGGGTTAGCTGGTCAGATCAAGTGTAATAGTAGGGTTACACTTGAACTTGTCAGTAGCATCGGCGTTCTTGGGTATTTTACATCATGGCTTGTACGTCCCGATGGATTAGTATCAAGATGCTAAGATGCTTTACGATCTCACAGTTGGGCCTTTCTTTTCCCCCTTTTCCACTTCTATTTTTTATTTTTTTTATTTTTTATGTCCAAGCTACCAACTGTGTTCCCAATGTTCTGGAAGAAGCCATTAGTCATTTGTAAGCCATGTTGTTATGAGAGCTGTAAAATCATTTCACAGCAAGTTGAAGTAGCGCAATTATAAGGCACAGGGCATTATTCTTAAGGTAGATATATATTAATTTATTTTTTACATTCCCAAAACTTTCCCGCGCCAGCTTTTCGTTAAAAGTGAGATGCAAGCAATAATAGAGGACCGAAAGTTGGAGCTCAGGATATTGTCAGCCAATATTAGTCAGCATTTACGAAAAGAACTCTCAAGTCTGTCTTAGGAACCCAGCTGGAACCAGGTACCCTGTATTTAATTATTGCGATAAGTTTGAGTGGCAGCGATTCAGTAAATAGTTACCTATCTTTAATAGGAAATCGTCAGCTAGGTTTTATAGTCAGCAGCTCAGCTCCTTTCCTTCTTTTACCAGAGTCTTCTTTAGACAAAGAGATGCATGAGGTTGTAACCCTGCAGCTAGGCAATCTCAGCAACTATGCTGCTACTCATTTCTGGAACACACAAGAGTCATATTTCACATATTCAGAAGACGAAAAGTCTCTCGTGGATCATAATATCCACTGGCGAGCTGGTATAGGCGAAGATGGCTCAGATACCTTTCTCCCTCGGACTGTGGTGTACGACCTAAAAGGAGGTTTCGGGCCTCTTCGCAAAGTGAACCCCATGTATGATGGTATTCCAAGCGAAGATGTAGCTTTGGCTTCACTTTGGTGAGTTGGTCTTGGGAACTTTTTTTTTTATCTTCTACTTCTTTCTTTTAAAATTCTTTTTTGTTTTGTACGATTGCAGCTCTTTGGCCCCCTTCTCCCTTTTCCCTTATTACAAGTGGCTAAGGCATTTCCATTCCATCTCACATTGTAGGCCAGGCAAACCCGCAGTTCACAAACAAAACCCTCTCTCATCGATTGACTATCAGAAAGATCTTGACGCAGGAGTCAAGCCAGGTACACTCAAGACTTCGGATATACGATATTGGTCTGACTTTTCACGTGTGTACTATCATCCCAAATCACTGGTACAGATCTACGACTTTGAGCTTCATTCAAGCATCATGCCGTTTGAGCGCTTTTCCATGGGCACAGAGCTATTCAAAACGCTGGAGAAGGAGAGTGAAATAGTCGATAGGGACTGGAGGCCGTTTGTGGAAGAGTGTGACCAGATGCAGGGCGTGCAAGTCTTTACTACACTGGATGATGCTTGGGGAGGCTTCGCCAGCTCGTATCTTGAAACACTGCGAGACGAGCACCCCAAAACTTGTATATGGGTTTGGGGTTTGCAGAGCCCATTGCTAAACATTTCGAGGGATAAGCGTCGACTGCGGCTAGCTAACACAGCTCTTAGCCTCCACCAAGCTTGTGCTCAGGCATCAATGGTGGTGCCGCTATCTGTCCCTGAAACCCGCGTTCCATCTGGCATTGCCATGGATAAAAGTTCGGCCTGGCATGTTTCTGCACTTATTGCCACAGCTGCGGAAAGTGCCTCGCTGCAGTCTCGAATACGGCTCGATGCCTCTTCCCAGCCTACCAACTTGGCCGATATGGCGCAGTGCTTGAATGTTTCCGGTAGTCAAACACTGGCAAATATGCGCATGGCAATTGGACCACAGGCTGTGGATCCAGATAAGCCTCTGGATATAGATTTGTCGCAATTTGGCAATCCAAAAGATCGACTTGAGACAGAGGGCGGTAGTCGAGCATTCGGTCAACTATCATGTATTCGAGCACAAGATAGTACTGGTTACGAGTCTACTGCTGAGTCCACGACAGCCCAGCGTCCTATCATTGGAAGTACCATTATTCGAAAGTAAGCTCATCTTTGCTCACGCCGCAGATATCACTATCCTAAGGCAAAATATGATATTACTGTTGCAATACATAACAAGGCTAACAGAAGAATAGATATAAAACCTCTCTTCTTTACCCTCTCATTGATAGTTTCCCATCAATATATAATTACGAGACTCAGCATCGTGAAAGCATCCAGGTACACACGTCTCTTGCCTCTGATAGCTCAATTGTATATAAGATGAAGAGTTTACGTTCTCAAGTAGCCCCAGCTATCTCACTGGAAGAAAGAGAGAACTTAGTGAACGGCTTGGCTGAGCTTGGAGCTGCCTATCAAGATGATTGGTGGAGTGGCAGCGATTCGGACGACGACGACCTTTGATTATAACATCCTGCAATGAAATCATCATATGTTGAACTTATTGACAAATAGACTAAGGAGTAGTTTTGAAATAAAATTGCATTCGTGGCAAAGCCAGCTCTATCTAAATACAGCACCAGATGTGGATTTAAATGTAAATCTGAAAAAGAAAAAAGAAAAAAGAAAAAAAAAGAAAAAAAAAAAAACTAGTTTCATCCCGGACTACCTTTGCGTCAGCGTAAATACGAGCGAAGGGATATCCGCTACAGAATCGCAGGATATGCGGCGTAAAGTGTTATTATCGCGGCAAATCGTTACCATTGTCCTGCTAATATCAGATTAGGCGCCGTTTCATTATGTACCTCGTATGCCCGAGCCTCAAGGTGGTGGATGGTATACGTGAAATCATGGGCTCGAAAATTATTAAAGCCTGCAAGATCGAGTAAGGATTGAGCTGCCAGTTGAATACTAGCCCGGATTACGACGGAGAGAAAAAAAGCATCCACTTTCTTAATGTCAGCTGGAAATTTCAAGGAAACATTGTCCAAACAGAAATGAAGGTTTGAACCACGACATATTATCTATTATCGTTAACCAGCAGCTGCAACCGAAGCTTGCTGTCTCTTCGCCGGTGGAGCGTTGTCCTGTCAACCAGTCAGTATGCTCTCTTCCTCCTCAGGAGGCTAGATTTAAGTATCGCATCCCATAATGTAAGGGAGACAGTCGATGCGACCGTATTACCTCTGGCGGGCCTCGTTTTTTGATGTTTGCCAGGCTTTTAGCACTCGACTTCTTCTGAGGCTTCTCTTCTCCAGGCTCAAACACATCGTCTGGAAGATGGAAGCTTTTCGCTTATCAACTCATATTCCCACATTTAGTAGTTGCAACAAGGAGCGCTTACTTTCGAACATGTTGCACGCCCAAAGAGACTGATTGCTGTAGTTCATCTTGGTACTTTTTCCACTGCGTGCACAAAACTTTGAATTCATCCACTTGGTATGATAAATCCAGAGATTTTGCACCTGTACGGTCAGCATCACAGAAGATTATTATGCCTCGACTGAAGCTTTGAGCACACATGGTGTGTAGAAACATACCATCTTCGAGTTCTAGACCAATGTAATGAGTAGTGGTGAAGACTTCGGCCGGCGACAAAGATTTTGGAGAACCATCTGTTTCTTCTGTTTCTTCTGTTTCCTCTGACTTTGGGATTGTTTCGTTGGGGATATCCGGAGAGGTGCTGCTGTTATTGGCATCATCTTTGATCGCGAAATCGAGGCTTCCCTCTTGCACTTGTTCGATATCATTGTCATTCTTGCACAGGTGCCGTCGATCATACCCCTTATTGAATGCATGGGCCAGTGCGATAGAAGGATGTTGCTCTAGCTTTTGTACCAGCATCCGAACTTTAGACTCCACGTATCCCGACCACACTTTATGAGCTTCTTTGTCTTTGCTTGCAGATACTACGGAAATGTAGTATTTATACCCTGATGTGAAAAAAGTGTGCTTGACAAACAAGTCACTCCATGGCCTCTTGCCAACCATAATTTGTTCAGAGATTTCCAGCCCACGGCGGAGCTCGCGCTGAATAACCGTCATCGAGGATCGAGTGATATTGAATGTGGCACACATCGAGGGATACGCGGGGGTAATAACTGGCATCAAATGAAACGAGTCGCCCTTGTAAACCTGACGATCAACAAAGTTAGCATTTCTGGAAATAGCAGAGGAAAGTACCCTTGATATATACCTTGGGGTTCCAGACACGAACTGGAAGAGGGCCACTACCTATGGGTTTGAGTAACACAGGCTGTGGCCACCGCCATTGCCCTATCACTAAAAAGAACTTGTTGACTATGACCGATGTAGCAGCCTTGGGATACAACTGACAAACGCGAGCCACCAGCATCGCCCAAGCGACACCACCGGGAAATCCCATTATGTTCGCATAAACAGCACGCCGTTGCGCCCATAACTTGATGGCTCGTAAAGCAATCTTGAATGTGCTTTCTTCCGGAACCAGGGCCAGAATTTCATCCGTAACTCTCGTGCCATTTAAGGACCGCAGTTCTGCTTCGTCTAGACCACGTAATAGACTAGAATCTTTCAGGTTATCAAAATCTGGGGCTATTTGCTTTTGTATTATTCTGGAGAAGATCAGATCAATGCTGATGTCGGAGTACTCAAATTTGATGATTGGCACAAAAGCATCCGTGACAACAGTCAAATTAGTGATGGCACCTTTAGGTGCCATTGTAACTAGCAGATCAGGGAAATGCTTGAAATAGTCCTCCCGAGTAACGTATTTTGGCGCGACGATGAGCGTGTCGATATCCGAGCCGGGTCCGAAAACACCAAGACGAAAGCTTCCATACGTAAATACTTTGCCTCTAGCGTTTTTGATGAGAATTTCGTTTTTCGGCTCTTTCTCCTTTGCAACATTTCTAACAAATTCATCGCAAATCTGCTGGAGCGAAACAAGAACTCTCCTTCTAGATGATTTAACTTGTGTTAGTGAAGAAGAAGAAAAGGATGCAGTCACGCGTATTCAACGTGCCTTTTATCAGTGTCTGATGGGCTTTCAAACGTTTTCTGACGTCGAAGCTCTTCGATTAGCGCATCGCTTGCGCGCTTTTCTGCTTCGGTTGGGAGATTGACAGAGATGGGCGGCGTGACGCCAAAGACCTGCTCACTAGCCATGATGTGTCGCGGTCGACGTTGCGCGGCCAAATAGCATTGTCGAGAGCAGACAGCGTAAAACTATTCGGAGACGACTTCTGTATAGCCTTCCTAGGTGTCTCAGTGATATGAACAGCACCTTCACCAATGCTTTCTTGGTGTTGGCAGTCAGTAGCAGTAGGAGGACGTACTGCCGATGCCGTCTTTTGAAAGTCCGTCTAAATTGAAGACTGGTTCTATCTCTACGAGAGTACGGAGTACAAGTGCAGAAGCATAACATGGGTAGCCGGCTAGGGAAAACTTTTTTCCTTTTTTTTCCCCTTCGTTTGGCGCTAGAGCAGCAGGGGCAATATGCATGTAAGAGGTACTTCGCACATACATGCCCTAACCTGGAATGTGCGCTTTCCCATACATGGGAACATTCGTTCTAGACACGGTACGGAGTACTCAACGAAATCATACATTAAGTAGGTACACAAGGTACCCTAGGAACATTGTAGCACTATTAAAACCCTTTTGTTTTGTATTACTGGTCATTTAGGAAGGGGAATCCGTGTTTGTGGTTGCAGTAATGTGTGTATCGAGAACGAGAGAACTCTATGAACACAGGTACTAACTACTAGGTACTACTAGGTACTTCTCCGTAACTCTATCTACGAGGCAGTACGGCTAAGCACCAAGATACCGTAAAAAAGGGATTGATAATTCAATGTTTCGCTCCTCATGCTCTATAGGGTTACTACCAAAGTGATTTCGTAGACAAAGGGAACAGTAAACTCGTATGTATCTCAGGTGACTATACTCCGTAGCCGATGACGATCCCGCCCTATATGCCCTGCATTGGAGGAGGCACTTTAACTGAAATACACCCCTCGTAAGTACCCTGGTACCTTACCACTTCACCACTTTAAAGTTCCACCTATCTTAAGTGGTGGGTCACCAAACGCGAACGCGATTCTGTCGACAAGAGGCTGTTTAGATTGATTGATTCATTGACTTGACTTGGCTAGTTGAAAGCAAAGCATTTTTTAAATGCCAGCCTGGGGCGCACAAACTTGATCGCGGGCTCTGCGGCCTCGCATGCGCCACCTCGAATCGTCATCTTTCATTACCAACACAACAGCTACTTTCCAGAAAAAAGAAGGGAAAAAAAATAAAAATAAAAATAAAATATCGTTCTTCCACATCTCTAGCGAAGCAATATCCGCAGTATCGAGCTCGCAACAAAGTCCACTGTCATCGCCTTCGTCGATTTAGGTTTCGTCTGCGGCAGCGCCCATATTTGCCGCACCCATCTCGAAGTCTACCCTCGTATATATTTTATCATGTCGACGCCTGCTAAGAGAAACCAGCGCAGTCGGCGCGATATGCGCAAAGATAAAGAAATCGCCGCAACGGTGGATGTCGAAAGCTCATCTCCCAGCCGTCCCGCAAAACGTCGCAAGAAGGCCCGCTCTTCAGATCAGTCCGATAATAATAGTAACCTAAACGGCGCATCGGTATCGCAAGCACCCGAAATCGAGTCATCGCCAAGAGTTGACGATGATCAACTGGTAGCGCAAGTAACGCAACAGCTTAAATCCCAGCCTGTTCAGGCAAGCAAGGATCATTCCAATGCCATCCATGAGGCCAATGGCGATGGTGTCAAGGCATATGCCAAGGTAGCGGCTCAAGACTGGACGTATTACATCACCAAACTTAACGTCAATATTGGACGCGCGCCGGAATTGTCCCATGGCGGGCCTCAAAACAATGATGATGGTCAGGATGTTGTTCACATTGATCTCGGCCCAAGCAAGATGGTTTCGCGCGAGCATGCGTCCATTACTTTCAACTCGAAAGATGAGAAATGGATGCTTTATGTGAAAGGCCGCAACGGAGCAAAAGTTGATGGTCAGCCTCTTAAACCTCGAACTTCACATTCTCTTACAAGTGGTGAAGTCGTCGAAATCGGCAACGTTGAAATGATATTTGTGCTCCCTTCGGAACTTAGTGCGCTTCATATTCATCCTTTATTTCTTCAACGATGTGGACGAGGTACCGATACACCACAGGCTACGCAGCCGCGTCGTTATGGCCAAGGTACACCTAGCTGGGTAGATCAAAAGCGGCCGGGTACGCCAACCTCATCGCAAGAACACAGCACTGCGACGCATGCAAAGTCTCCTATTACAGCTAGTACTCCAGGCGGGATTCTTGGTGCTAGTGGTGTAGACCTTAGCCTTGATGACAACCAACACATCAAACCTCAGTATAGCTACGCCCAGATGATTACACAAGCAATTCTCAATGCACCAGATGGCAAGCTTAACTTGAATGGCATTTATAACTTCATCATGAATAGCTATTCCTATTATCGCCACCAACACGCGGCCGGTTGGCAGGTGAGTGGTTATGCAATCACATCAGCATATTCGTTTTGATGAATGCTGACCTTGCGAGGCAGAATTCCATTCGGCACAATCTCTCCCTTAACAAATCTTTTGACAAGGTTGCCCGGTCTACTGACGAGCCTGGAAAAGGTATGAAATGGCATATCGTCCCTGAAGCCCGGGAAGAGATGATTAGGAACGCGTACAAAATTGGACGTGGTGGCCACAGAGGGTCATCAGTGCCATCATCGCCAAGCCAGCTAAATTATATTACACATGGTCCAAAAGATATGCTAGCCAAGGATCCTTCATCTGCGCAGAAGAGGCGAGGATCACCACTTGTGTCCCCGCCCCCTCAATCGTCACTTCGCGCTATACAGTCAACTCCAGATCGTGGATATGATCGACAAGTAGGCAGAAGCTCAACGTTAACCGCAGACGGAAGTCCATTGCCTCGGCCAAGAAAATCTGCGGCAGCCGACTCACCCCTCCCCAGGTTTCACCCTCAATCACCAACCCTCACGTCGTCCTATCTGCAAGACGACAGCGCATCATTCATCACACCAGCACCGCCAAGAGTCCATCCGAAACTCGCACCCCCCAGTACTGCTCAGCGACCTAGCCAGCACATGCCGACTAGCTCGCCAGCACCATTCTGGAAATATGCCGATATTGGCAGCACGCCGTTGAAACCTTTAGCACCGTATGAAGTTAGTCCGTCAAGAGTTGCTCGGGAAGTGCCCCCCCAAAGCAGTAGTCCGCCGGCAGTTGGTAAATCACCTCCAAGCTCTCCATCTCGACCACAAAAACCCGACCAACAGGAGTCTGTGGACCTTACTGATAGGCCAGAAGAGGAGCAAGGATTTGACTTGATGAAGTACGTTGATCAACTAGCTTTCTTTGAACTGTTTCTCCCATTCCTTCTACTGGATACTAATTAAAATTTTAGGGGATTTCAAAGCATAGGCGCGTATCATGCTCCAGTAGGGAGAGGTGTTTCGATTGGTGCAACCCTAAAGGGTGGCCCATGAAGCGCGCTGTATGTTTTAATGGCTGCTGAAGCTTTTCTCCGCCTCTTTGCTCTGTAGTTTACGTGAAGTGTTTCAAAGGCAATAGATAGTTTGTTAGGGCGTATTAGTTGGGAAAGTCGCAAGGACATTATGGAGTATGTCCTGTTAAGCTGATATTGGTGTTATGGGTGGTAGCAGTGATACCTGGTTTATTGGCAGGCAGGGAATTATATCAATTGAGTCATGCATTAGTCAAACATAAATATCAGTTCTATACTGTTCCTATCTGAGCAAGTCTTAATCAGTTGTTCATTGTTGAGGAACATGGCATGATACTCGTCTGCCATATTTTACCCAAAATTCTCATGCCGCATGGGTGGGATAGATGCCAAGAGCAAATACATGGCTGTTTTGAATTCATACACACAAAAGGTAATATCTAAGTTCGTTGATGAGTGAGGTGATCTTTTAACGTCTGCCCCCAGATGTCAGAAGCCTATATAGTGTGTAGATATACATAGCCCTTGTTTTCCCGTCGTCTTTTTATGTCCCCCCTTACGAAGTACTTACTTATAATAATACAATCATGAACACTCCCCGAAATCCAAGTATATATACCCAAGGCCCGAGGAATTTCACTAAACCAACGTCCTAGAACCTGCCCATGCCCACTCATGAAATCATGACATCTCGTTCACACATTGGATTTCAGCGAAAAATCATGCAGCTGTAAAGTGGCATGCTCATAGATTTGTAGCCGCACCCCGTCTCTTGGGATTTCCACGTCCAGGTCGCTTTTTCGTACCCGTTTTAGAAGCCTCAGTGCCTTCGATGAATTTAATGAGTTCATCAATGCTGCGAGAATCCATCTGCGAGGCTGTTCCACCTTGAGGCGCTGTAGCCGCAGATTGTGCAGCTGTTGCAACAGGGAACCGGATGCCTGGTCGAATGCGCCTGGCTTGTACATCTTTGGCATGTTTAGCTATTGAAACGGCATTCTGAGTCAACTGCTCAAGCCAACTTTCAGCTTCCTTCGTGTTTTTATCATCCGGACCAAGTTCATTAAGGAAGATGTTGTATGATTCACGCATTCGGTTGACAGCTGCCTTTGAGTCGTGATCCAGGGCTAGGGCTTGTGCCAATTGGAACAGCAGCGTGGCAGAATTTATTGACTGTCTACCAAAGACAGAGTCGCATACACGCAAGGACTCTTCAAACCAGAGTCTAGACTCATGGTAAGCTTTGACGTGCTGTAGCATTACAGCCGCATTATTGATTGTAGTAATTGAGTCTGGGTGCCCTGGCCCATAGATGATTTTCCACAACTTTAATGCGTGGATAGAATAGGCCAAGGCTGATTTGCTATCACCGACCTGATGCAAGAAGAGACTAAGGTTCAAGTAATTGAGTAGCGTTTCGGCTGAGTCAATGCCAACAGTGCGCTCGGCGACAATAATAGCCTTTCTGGCCAACTCAACCGCGATTTCCTTGTCATCCAGTTGATAGTACAACATTGACAAGCTGTTATAGACTCGTGCAACTTCCGGGTGAAGTATGCCGTAAATTTGCTCGTGAAGTGAAAGAGATTCCAACAATAGCTCTTGGCCCAGCTTCTTCTGGTTTTGAATAATAGAGATGCGTCCAGCTTCGAGGGCTTCCTCGGCAAGGGAACTTCGAGGGCACGAGTGCTTGACTATCGGTACAGCATTTAAAATATCGTCAGGTATGAAAGTAGACGAGATCTCAGATGCTGGAGATGTTGGCGAACTCTCTCTCGCCTTCTTCTTCTTTTTACTCTTCGTGTCGCTATTTAGTTGGCCGTTCGCTTGTTCAGCCTCGGTGCTGGAACGAGCTTCTGTAGTGGTGT
Source organism: Trichoderma oligosporum (assembly GCA_015266385.1). NCBI lineage: Eukaryota > Fungi > Ascomycota > Sordariomycetes > Hypocreales > Hypocreaceae > Trichoderma > Trichoderma oligosporum. The sequence goes on along the minus strand of JACBYL010000301.1, from coordinate 34,295 downwards.
TATTCTCGAACACATAATCTTTTGCTAATACCTGTAAGCCAACCCTGAGGCAAATATCGCGGAGCAGTTGAACAGGGCGTATCTCTTCAAACCAATTGGTACCAAGTCGATGACGGAAGCGTCTAAAAACCTGCTGTTCGATCTGTTCTCGGAGGCTTTCAGGTGTAACGGCCTCGAAAGAAAGATCAGATTCCGGGTACAATGTTCGGAGAGACTGGTCGATATCTGCTGCAGGCTTTTGGTTAAGCCGATAGCCAAGAAGGCAATTCAGGAGATGGGATATGCATGAAGGCGCGAAAGGAACAGGAAGAGAACGCAGATAGTTTGCAGAAACATGCTTGAACGCCCGAGCCACCATATCTTGAAGGCAAATTTCGCGCAAGCACTGGAGTCGATCGTTGACAGCAAGTGTAAAGATCTGTCCGAGGTACCTAATGTTAATGCCTCGTTTATGTAGTAAGCGGCTGAGTGACTGGCCATCCATTGGGAAACTGATGTCAGAATCACTGAGCTCGCGCAAAAGCTCAGGGATTACTCGCTCGCGTAGATGCTCTCCCGCAGCCCTAGCCTCCAGCTCATCAGCCTCGAACTCCGCTTTCTCTTCTTCTGTACGAGGAACCTGGCCGCTGAAAGAGTCGGGGTTGAGTGCAAATCGGAAGTCGGATAGATTGGGCTGATTTTTGATATCCTCATCAATGTCTGCTTTCTCAGCTTTATCCTTATCATCCTTAGCCTCGCCCTTAGCCTCGTCCTTAGCCTCGTCCTTAGCCTCGTCCTTAGCCTCGTCCTTAGCCTCGTCCTTAGCCTCGTCCTTATCCTCGCTCGTGGTCTCAGTTGAAGCGTTTTCTGTCTTTGATTGCGCACGACGAGCCAATTCAGCATCAATCCACTGCTTCATACGATAGCGCCCAAAAGAATCCACTAATTCTGGTCGGAGTACTGTCATCCTGTGAGGGTACTCTGAGGCTTCTGTCTCGTTCTTTGAAGCTGAGACTTCCTCTCGCCACGCAATGTCAAAAGGCGTGATACGGTAGAGGTCAAGCACGTATTTACGTCCATCTGTGCCCATTAACCCTTTAGTTTCAACACTCGTCTCAAGATCAAATCTTTTGCCATCCTTATCCCAAACAGGATGCGGCTTAACCTTGAGTGCCTTGGAAAGTTGAGCGAAGGGAGTGGTAAACCGTTCGTCGATAGTGACAACATCCTTTCCATCTACGGCACCATAATCAATTTGATGTTCTCCTGGCTCACGCTGCTTAAAGATGCCTGGAACAATGCTCTGGCCAACAATACGCTTTCCCAGATAGTCAACAACCACAGTCGCAGGCGTGAATAGGCCATCAATATCCAGTTGGTTGACTAGCTGTACGCCTGCGACATCCTTTCCTGTGGCAACCCGTGCGGCCTCATCACCGCCTTCTGAGGTAAAGGTCCCGACACCGTCAGCTCCGAAGGAATAGAAAATATTGTTGTAAACAAAAATCTGCGCATCTTGGCACTCTGTGGGATTTAGAGGTGCAATATCTCCGCGCGCAATCAGCACTGCGCCTTTTACCGCAGCGTCATTGTAGTCTGCGAATAGTTTCGACGTCAAACGCTCACGAAAAACTCGGTCTTGTACGGTCTCTTTAGGTAGTTCTTTTGCTGATTGAAACTCTTCATTCCAATCACGTAATGTATCAGTGTTATCCACTCCACCAAGTAGGTATGTTTCTTGGGGCCTCGTGATATCAGGGGAATGTACGCAATGAGCCGAATTGGGAGACGGCAAAGCCCAAGGTGAAGTGGGGATTGCGTTAGTAATTTGAAATGTAGCCAACGGATCCCTTTTGCCATTGTAGTCCTGGAGACTCTTAAACGAACTGGAAAAGGATGGTGAAAGTAGCTCAATGAGTTTTAAGAGGGAATGAGACGCTTGACCTTTCGGCGCAGGGCGCGGGAAGGGGTCAAATTTGGCATTGGAAGATTTATTAACAAAAAACCCGGTCACGTGCGCAGTAATTTGAAATTGCTCGCCTTCATTGGTAGTAACGACAACGTAGAGTAAATGACCTCGTTGCTGTAAATGGCAAGGTGGAGGGTTCCACGATGAGAGCGCTACCATTTTGATTGTCTTTGGCGACGGATCAGTGGGTTGAGGAACAAGACCGGTGAGAGAAGGAATGGCATGAAAATCATAATCTTTGACATGGAGTTGATCTTCGCCGCCATCGGCTTCGGACGACATATCCTTAGCCACGGACTCATAGAGAGATAGGCCGGGGAGGATACCCTGCGAGGCATCGGAACGATTTCCAGCGGCCCCGATAAGCTCTCGAATTCTAACCAGATGAATACGAGCCTCTTTCTCGGTGTATGGGTCCGACACCAGGTGGAATTCCGGCTCAGTGCCAAGATCTTCAATTTCGGCTAAAGATATGAAATCATTGATTTTCTGACCTCGAAACTCAAGGTGAAAGCATGTATACTGGAATGCTGCTGGCAAGTCGATGATGGACTGTCGGATCTCGTGAACTTGCTCTTGAGTAGATACCTAGAGATTGTATTAGTAGGAAGTAAACAGAAGGAATAGTGGTCTATATTTTCAACGCCCACCATCATTTGCATCCTTTCGGCCTCAGGATCGGGAAGGACGATAGTGAGGTTGATAATGGCTGTACAAAGAGCAATGTTAGAGCACAAAGTAGTACATACAATGACGCAGAACAAATACCTTCAGTGGTAGTATCAGCATCTGCCTCTGTCTCTGCTTCCCCCTCAATCACAACTTTCTCAGAAGAAGACATGGCGTTGTCGTGAGACTCATCGACAGCATTAGCTACAGGGATGTACCAGTGCATGGTCAGCTGGTTTGTCGACAAAACCCTGTACTCGGGACCTCTTTACCTGGAGAGGAAGACGCAGCTAAATGTGCTTCGGCCGCCATTGTCATACAAAGGTGGGGTGTAGGGAAAGCGGGACGGTTAAAGACGAAATGTTCTATAAAAGAAAAGCAGACCAGTCATTTAAGTATTGGTCGGAAATGACTGGGAAGTCTTGAGGAATTGGTTGAGAAAGTGTCGGACACACCAGAGCAACAACATCTAGAGAAAAAGAAAAAAAGAAAAAAAAATTGGTTCTCTTGGTCCGGCAATTCGGAGCTGCGGGGTACATGGACAGTACTTAATCCGGGTTGGATTTCACGGCGACGTTGTCAGTACCCCACAAGTTTTTTGAATTTTCTTCGGAACAAGAAAATCCCTAGTATGTTCTTGGTTTGACCCTAGTGCGAAAATGGAAGAAAGTAAACAGACCGACGTATGTACTCTCATCTAAGACATAAGACTCTGTGAAGAGCTGATACACAACACGTCAAAAATGCTGGGCTAGACAATTGCTTTTTTTTTTCTTTAATTTTCTTCTATAGCTACTTATATCATTTTTTTGGGTTGCTTTTAACGTGTAATTTTATGGATCCATTGGCGCAGGCAGCGATATCAATACCTCCATTTCAACGCAACAGCTCGAAATCGCGACTGTCGCGACTGTCTGTGGGTTTGAACAGCCTAGAGTCAGATGACTCACAACTATGGACCGCTGCTCGTTGCCAGCGTCTGCTTCGTCAGCTTCAATCCCGACTGGCTAGCCTCCGAAGATTAATGTCAGAGGATCGTCCGGTGCTCCCAGCTAGATCAAAGCGAGCTTTAAGCGATGTACAAGATTCGACAGCGAAGCGCGTCCGCTCCACGTACGGCCAGAGAACAAAGAAAGCGACTTCCACAACAGATAGATCTGCCACAACTCCCCAACGACCAGTTCGTACCCTTGGGGCTATGAAATCAGGAAACTTATCCCCGGCCTCTGAATCAGTCGATTTCCGCACACCTGTTTGGCGAAAGATTCGAGATCAAATTGACACGCCACCAAAGAATGCTGACATCAAATCAACCAGGGCCGCATACGGCTCATTGGACTCTCTTCCATCCGATATGATTGAAGACCTACATTCAATTCGTCGATATGTCTCTAGCGAACTATACCGCATCTATGAAGCGATCTTTCACTGGCTGAATCGATTATTACACTCAACAGCTCCCCTAGCTAGGCATAATCATGGAAAATCGCTACTTGCTATGTGTCTGCGTAAAATCCCAGCGTGCATCGCAGATATAGATGCATGGGACCTGCAGCAGTTGAAAAACAGTGGAGCTGAATCAGTATGGAGCATATCCGACGCAGCTTCAGACTTATTTGATCAGCTGGAAGCTTTAGGGCCGAGTAGTTCAGGATGGCGGCCATTAAGGCTAGTGGTTCGCTCTCAAGCTATATGGCTTTTATCAGATGCTATATCTGGTGGACTCTTCCGACCGGAATTTTGCAATCTCCTCGTGCGGCTCTGTGTTCATCTAAATAGTAGCGAGGAGGCCGTCCAACTGGTGGTCTCGGCGGACAGACGGCAAGCTTCTGAACTTCAACCCAGAACGATTCATTCCACTCACAGCAGGGATCTCCGGTCACTTTGGGTGCTTCTGGGTCTATTGAAAGGAAAGAAAATATCAGGCCCCATCTTTAATTGTGTGTCTACCTTGATTAACGAAGGACACCTTTCGTCGTCTCGTCTTTCCGCACAAGCCTTTTCTGGTTTCTGGATTTCAAGCCTCGAAGGCTTAACCTCCGGAAATGCAAAGCCATATATCGTGAATTTTATGTGCATGGCCATATGGACCCTCGCCCGAGGTAGCCGATCAAAGACCATTGAATCTTGTGCTATCGAACAAGCCCTCATTCGTGTTGCTGCCGGTTTAGCGGTCGCAGCGCTAACCCTAGAGACGCAAATTATTCTCGGGGAACGGGAGAAAAGAAAAGCAGCTTGGAGGCGGCTAATCCATGTGCTTGAATGCAGTATTATATCCATTGCAGGACACAAGAGCCGCAAAAGTCATCCAGACAAGGCTTCCTTTTTGCTCATTTTTGCGCGCTATCTTGCGGTGGTAAACTCAGAGCTGGCAACCCTCGCTTTCAAAAAACAAGTAATAGAAGACTTCGAAAAAATGGCTAATATGATCGAAACTGGCACGAATAATAGTGTACAATATCGCCAGATAATTATTCTTCTATGTACCGTTATTCAATGTCGCCGGCGGAGCAGCACAGCTTCGAGTAAGGCAATATTATCTGATATTTGTTCAAAGTTAAATGTTCAAAACCTACCTGACTGGTTTGGTACCGGGCTCCAGAAAGATGTTGCCTTTATGCTGGCCCAAAAAACTGAAGACCTTCGTGACCTTACCTTTGCAGAGAGTCTGCCCATTATCACACCCGTCAATACAAAAATGAGCACAATTTTCTCGGGCTGGCGATGGGAAGAAGGTATTAGCGAGTGGGTGTTGCCAAGTCCTCAACGAAAGATCAACAGAGGCAGCACATCTGTTAAACTCGCAAAACAGAGTGATATGGAAAGTGAGGTATATCCGGAGGGCAGTGAGGATATAAGCCATAGAGCTCCTCAGAGAAGAGACTCCAGTCAAGTCCTTTCGTGTGGTAGAAGGCGGGAAATAACGACTAGCCTAAGACGAAAAAAGTTGGCAAGCTTGCAAGCTAATTTGGATTTAAGCAATAATGATACTAGATTCGAGACGGCATTTGGATGTACGGAGCTCGTGAAGAGCCCGATGCGAAAACCGAGAGCTATGAAGCCTTTCTATATCATGTCTCAGCTTCATAAAAACTTTAGAGATGAAATAGATGAACTTTGTTAGAATAATACAATGATTATTTTATAAGTAAATAATGAACTAAAATAATATAATTTGTATATAATGATATTGAGTAGACTTTATCTTGACTATATATTGCATTGGTTATTATTTAGTTTTCTATATAATAATAATTGAAATTCGGGGTTTTATAATATAATCACGTTTCTTATTTAATTTAATATTATTATTAATCATGCTAGCAGTCTTGTATATGCCAGTCAAATGCTATTTACGGATATCTGTTAGCTGCATGTTACCTCTGACCCCCCCACCTCTTTAGACTCAGCTTCATTGACAGCTATTCCACATGAATGAGCACTGTGATGCCATAATGCCATATGTTTGAGGCATGGAGAGGAGAGCCAAAGTGAGCTCTCGTCCAGAAATTCGTTTAACATATCGGGGTGCTTCTATTGTACAATAGTCCTTATTTACTGACGATGCATTTCTTTTCAGCACGTAGAGTCTCTGTTCGCAACATCAACCGGCCAAGAGGCCCTAGACCGTGCTATAGAAGCGGCCGAACTGTACATGCGAGCATCTACAGAGAAGACTATCAATAATGCTGAGGCAGCTCGTCTTCGCCGCAAATGTCAACAACTTATCGTATTTGCCGAAAGACTTAAAGTCCAGCTGACAGCCTCGCCAATATCACCATCGGAGGATGGCTTACATATCTTGCATGGCGCTTCACGACTTCATGGTAGTTACTACCCACCTTGGCGCGATGATCCTTCAGAGGCTGAATTTCAGCTTGGACCTGACTTGAAGGCATTCATGTGAGCTCTACAACCCTACATATCATCGTTGTAATGAAATTCCATGAGCCATTTCAATCTAATAGAGTTATTAGCGATGATACTGTCTTCACGCTTTCCGAAAACCAGGTAGCCAATTTTTCAGCATGGTGTAGGCCGCACGAGTTATTTCGTTCCTTGCCAATTGGCCAAGATGATGATCTTATAACGCAAGGCACACAGTTTGACTTGGTGCAGGATATAACTACCGATTGTTCCGTCGTCGCTAGCCTTTCTGCGGCCGCAAAAATTTGGATAGGAAAGCATTCGGTAAGAAAATAAATCTCATCTTGTGTGTACATGCCACTGCATTAGCCTCGTAACACATTGTCTCTAGGTCCTCTCCACAATAATGCATCCATTTGATTACGAAAGAGGCCGACCCAAGCTTTCTCCTTCAGGAAAATATGTCTTTCGGCTAAATTTCAATGGCTGTACTCGTCGAGTCATCATAGATGATAGGCTACCAGCTTCAGGAACAGATCGGGCTCTCTTTGTCATTGATCGTCATAACCCTCGCCTGATATGGCCAGCTTTACTCGAGAAAGCCTACCTCAAAGTAAGAGGCGGCTATGATTTTCCCGGCAGCAATTCAGGAACTGATCTTTGGGTTCTCACTGGTTGGATCCCTGAACAGTTATTTCTGCAAAGGTGCGAGTTTATGCCTTCAACATTTGAGAAAATTACCTAAGTGATACAATACAGAGAAGACTTTAACTTAGATGAGGCTTGGGCTAGAATCAAGACAGCTTATGACATGCAGAATGTCATTATTACTCTTGGCACTGGTCACGTCTCGACTGAAGAAGAGGATATCATGGGTCTTGTTGGGGAGCATGACTATGCTGTGCAAGATCTTGATTCGTCGAAACGCAAGTTCTTAGTCAAGAATCCGTGGTCTCATGGTCAATTATGGACCGGTGATGGATGGTCTGCTGTCCACGACTCTATCGAACCTAAGTTTGACTCATTATCATCTGAGGTGGATGATGGTGATGCTAATTCACCCTCTGCGGGCACACTCTGGTTGACTTTTGAGGATATAGCTCAACATTTCGAGTCCATGTACCTCAATTGGAATCCAGCGCTGTTCTGTCATCGTCAAGATCGCCACTTTGTTTGGGATATTCCTACCAAAAGTTTTGCAGCATCATTGGTGCGGAATCCGCAATTCGCCATCAATTCATCGACTGGCGGAGTGGTGTGGATCTTAGTGAGCCGCCATTTTGCAGATGAAGAACTCGAGATAGCTCGCAATAAATCAGGTTCCATGGCAGCTGTGGCCAGCCAACTCGGCTTCATGAGTATTCTTATATTTGACAAGCAGGGCCGGAGGGTTCAGCACAGTGATGGGTCAACCTACTGTGGGCCATATGTCGACTCGCCCCAGACACTTGCGCGGATTGAAAGCAGGGCTGGGAAAGCGTATACCATTGTTATTGACCAACAGGACTTACCTTTGGCCAGCTACAGTTTTTCATTGTCGATATTCTCAAATGAGTTGGTGCATGTTACAGAAGCTGAAGAGAGTATGACGCACGTTACGGAACAACAGGGCACTTGGAGCAGACGAACTGCCGGCGGAAATTCATCATGTACAACGTATTTCCAGAATCCGCAGTACAAGCTATCGATCTCTCACGCCAGCCCCATATCTATACTGCTAGCTACAAGCAACAAAGATGTTCACGTACACATTGATCTGATCTGGGGGCGAGGGAAACGTGCACATACTGTAAGAGCGAAAGATTTGGTCATTTCGTCGGGGGAATATCGTCGTGGCTGTGCTATTGCTGAACTTGACATGCTCGAAACCGGAGATTATACGCTAGTTTGTTCAACTTTTGAAGCACAGCAGGTGGCTGATTTTGCGTTAAGAATCGCCTCTATGACGCCCATTGCTCTGGAGCCTATTCCAGCGGATGCAGCGGGGAGGTTGCGAACGCCTTTACCTCCATTGACATTAAAAAGGGGAAGCGAGCGCTGGAAGACATCTATTGATGTGCCGTGGATTACTCGAGCCAGCCTATCGATCCAAAGTCTCGTCCCTCAATCGGAGTCGCTACATCGTGAGATCCGTACTTTACCAACCCTTATGATCCGCATATCAATTATTGATAGCCCGGATTTAGAGCCACGTGTTCTGGCAGAATCAAACGGAGACTTTGAAGGCTCTAGTGCAATCATCCGTACGCCTGAATTTGATATTGAGCCGTCTAGTACGAGTCGTGGATGCAAGTATCTAATTGTTGAGAGTTTACGAGAGCATCGAGGAATCCAAGAGCTTTATGGGGATATCTTCAGTGACTCCCCCGTCCAGATTGGCGATTGGGAAGGCTAAGTATCACCTACACATTGTGTTGGTGGACGCTGACAGCGAGCAGTTGCTGCTAGCCCGACTACTGCAGCAGGCCCGCGGTAACTTGAATTCTTATTTTTGGCTTCGAGCGTCCAAAAAATGGGCTTGAGTAGCTTGGGTCGGCGAAGCCATCTCGAATAAGGAAAAAGATACTTCGCGCATGACCAATTTTTTTAAGCTTTAAATTTTTTTTTTTTTCCAAAAGTCACAGTTCTATTTTCATTAATCAGTACAATTGAAGACATACATGTAAATATATATTACTACTATTTAGCCATATAATATAGATAACATTTAGTTATACAAATTTGAAGTCATGTGGAAACAAGCACGGAGTGAATCAAGTTTTTACTAAGGGCTTTATCAGTGCGACATTCTTTACCAAGCTCGTGGCTGGTAATGCTGCGATAGCTCCCTGTGCTCTGGACAAGCGAATTGACTTTAAGTATCGTAAAAGTAATACATATAGCAATTCCACCCTATTAAAAAAAAAAGTTAGCATGCATTCAGGACCGATCAAACGATATTCTCTAATGGCCCTACTTCTCTTTTGTCATCATCAAAATTCCCTGTACAAGGAGACCCTTTAAGATTTGGGGTCCAATTCCTTTGAAGAGACCGCGGATACCTTCGTGCTGTATGATGAACCGCATTACCTCTACAAAATTGCGAAACGGCTTTCCTTTTCTTGCAGGAGGTGGTTTTGATTGTAAACCCACTTTAGCAACAATCAAAGGCTGAGTAGCTATGGTTGCCAGAGCTTTGGACATGGCACCCAGGACTAAAGATGTTAGGTACACTAATTGAAATACTTTGACTTGGAACACAGCAAACTTACGAAATGCTTCCCAGGGCTTCAACTTAGTTTTACCATGGAAGAAGGTGTCTTTAAGTCGCTCGTAAGCACCATATGTAATGGCTGGATTGATAACAAGAACGAGACTAGCTTTAAGGCCCCTCCAAAGTCCAGTTACGCCATCCGGCCCTTCGATGACTTCTTGAGCTGTCGCGAAAAGACCCTTTCGATCCGCTTTCGCAGCGGTTTGTTGGCGAGTTGTTATAACTGCAACGGGAATCGTAAACAGCTGTGCCAGGGCGCCAGCAGCGGCACCAAGAGAAAGTTCTACGGCTGTAGAAGGTGATCCTGCCGAGGGGCCAGCCGATTTTGTGTAGAGCGCTCTAGCAACACTGTACCAATAAAAATATGCAAAATTGGTAGACGCTACGCCAACTAAAGAGCCATTCATACCGGCATACAAGCCCTGAAGACCTTCATCTGCCAAGATTCGCGTTATAGCGTTCCAAGTCGACGAGTAATGTATCGCGCCGTCATCATCACCACCCTTGTCGCTAGAGGGGCGCACTTGGACTTGCAGTCGAGTCTTTACACTATTGCAAATGTGTTAGGTTGGTAGGGAGCGTGGAAAAGAAGAGCGAAAGAGCGAAACTCACATGTCAAGCGGATACACCAAGGCATTTGCTATTACGGCACCACTCGCACCAGCGACAGCGCCGCCCCAAGGTGAAATAGCAGGCTTGGATTGAGCCATTGTGATATTGAAGCGCGATCAAAACCAAGGCAGTACAGTACCTATACAAGCACGGAAAATGAAATTATTTAGATATGAAATATGATTTTGGGCCAGTGGCGACGGCGGTGAGGTATATTTAGAGGAATTGAAATACAAAATTGCAAGTTGGTTTACTTAGTCCCATTAGTTATGTCACTCCGATTCAGGACGCAAGACTACCTTAGCTGAGGTAGATAGACCTCGGCTTATGATTCCAGTAAAGTTGGATTTACTTGTACGCCTGGAATCGAAGAGCCGGCTTACCTTTATGCGTGGACTACCAGCCCTTTTAACCGAGGTCACCGAAACGTTATGAGCCATAGTTTGTCGAATCAAAAAGAGTTCTATGATCAATACTAGAACATAATTATTAATTTTATATATAAGTTCATATACACAAAAATTTAGATCAAATACACCTAGGTAATCCAATGGTAGTAATGAATCTATTTCCATAAAAAGCATTAGTACTACTCCTTATACTCCCCACTTTATATAACTTCTATATTTAATAACGGATATGTTGCAGCTAAATATTTAGACGATCTGCATCCTCTAAATTATACCTTTCTGATCTTTTTTTCCTTAAAGTTATTGAGTTGTTGCCGTGGTTGTGCCTCAAATAGCGGATATATATCGCCAATTTGATGCTCTCGTATCTCAAGTCGTAAGAAACCTAGGGATCCGCATTCGACTGCTAATATGTAGGTGGCCATGTTAACCAATAGCGCGAGGGTTGTCTTGCAGCCAACCTACCTAATGCCTATTTGTACCTTACCTATCCAATATCGCCTTGGCTCAGTTTGTCGAGATCGTTCCATCCGGGAGAGGCATGCCCAGCCTCCCCCCCGCCTACCCCCCCCCCCCCTTCTCTCTTATATTTGTTATTTACTTGTACTCCGTACACATACACATGGCTATTACGCATTCGCACTGACTGCACTTTAATGCCTTCCTACATACCTATGGGTTGCTAGTGTGTACAATCATCTATCACAAAAGTCACGGGTGTTCAAACCTTTGTCTGCTTGTTGCAAAACTCCATGCGACAAGCATCTCTCTTGGTGTGCGCTAAGCTAAAAACCACTTTGCCGCCTAATTGTTCATCCCCACCATCAACTTCCGGCTGAGTTCTGCCCATCTACAGTAACAGGCTCGCTGCTATCTTTAATCGATCCAGCTCGAGCGAAAGTCCTTTTCGCGTATTATCGTCGCATGTCATTTAGTCAAATTTCGACCCTAGACTGTCTGGGCTTGATTTTTTTTTTGCTTCGCATACTCTCTATCCGCCCTTTCGGCGTCCTCTTGCCTCAAATCCAGTATTCTGTCAACCCTGTTCTCCTTTAGCTTGAAAACGTCTCCTAAAGGCAAATCTGGTTTCAATAATCTGGAAATCTGACGAGGTCCACGTGCCTCTGCGCAAAGCACAACGCGCACATAAGCTGGCGCGCGGGGGTAGGCCCTGAGCAGCAGTTCCTAGCACAGAGGAAGGAAGTTGGGGGGGCATCTAAGAGGAAAAAGGATTTGTAGAGCATATAGAGGAACTTTACGATCCCCCTTCAGCTTGCCAAGCTCTCGACTAGCATTGTCCCAGCCAAGCGGCTCTATAAAGAAAAGAAAGAAAAGAAAGAAAACTACAGGCCTCGTGTTTTCTACCCCGTCAGCTTCCAAACAAGAGTGTCTCGTCCACATCAAAGCCGGTATAGCCCTCCCCTGCCCTGCATTCCCCAGGGTGCCATGGAGAGTTGATCGGTGGCTTCTTGGACATCTGAACTATGACGACGGTTCCCCAACTGCCATCTCAACAACGCAGCCAGCACCAAGGACAATGCCAGGGAGGCTTGGTGCCATCACCACAACCACTACAGCCACCGCTGCAACAGTTCAATTTGCATGTCCAGCTGGATTCTGTCCCTTACGATCCAGATGAGGCGCCTTCACCAGGCACACCTCAGATGAAACCAGTGCATCCCAAGCTCGAACTCACAGAGAGTCCTCCTCCGGATATACCACTCGGTCAAGTCAGTTTCAGCCCTCCTCCCACCGACGGATTTGCCAAGTCTAATCGCCCAAAGATCCAACCTGTTTCCGGTGATGCTGTCCTTCTCACCTACCTTGACGACGGCCGTCACCCTGAAATAGCCCAGGTCGCTAGCAACCAAGCATTACCTGAGAGCTTGGACGATTCCGATGATGACTGTTCTCAAAGAAGTTCATCTCGGGACACCAACCAATTAGCAGGGGCTGATATTGTCCAACGGCCCCAAGTTGTTACGAGCGTTGGTAACAAACTACTACAAGGTCTTGCCGCGGATGCTCTACAAGTTGTGGGCGGAGAGATTAAATCTAATCGTGGGTCTGATAAACCTAGCTCTGACCTCTCTGCATCTACTTGTCGGCTCTCCATTGATAGTCACGCCATTGAAAGCCCACCTACCTTGAGTAGAAGCCTTAATGGAGCAGACAACGGATCACAGTCTTCGTTGCCGCCGGGCCCTAGCAAGTGGCCCCCTTTACATTTAGACCCGCAAAAAAATGATAGTAAAAGCGGCCAGATCCGGAATCTACCTTCAATACGCTCTACTCTAGGCGATATTAACCATCATCTTCGGACGAAAATCCCAATACCTGGCGACAAGGACTTACCTATACGTACCGGCGATGCGCCAACATTCTCTCAATCCCCAACCGTAGGTGTCCCACGCTTCTCGTCAATGCCTGCTGGCAATCGTGTGTCGCCCCCAATTTCTCCCAACTCCCTTCCCGCCTCCAGTCCTCACAACTTCGCTTCCCATGGATCTACACATCGCTCTACCGTCGAGTATCCAAATAACACCTCCAATAACACTGTCCAAGCCGGCTACGCCATTTCTCTGCCAGCTACTACTATAACGCCTGTAGTAGATCGTATGAGCATCGACGGAATAACTAACCCTCAGGTTGGAGGTTACGTGTGCAGATTTTCCGGGTGTAACGCTCCGCCGTTCCAGACCCAATACCTTCTCAATTCTCACGCTAATGTGCATTCTTCAGCCCGTCCACACTACTGCCCCGTACAAGGATGTCCCCGTTCCGAAGGAGGAAAAGGGTTCAAGCGGAAAAATGAGATGATTCGGCATGGCTTGGTCCATGACTCCCCCGGATATGTTTGTCCTTTCTGTGAAGATAGGGAACACAAATATCCTCGGCCGGACAATCTGCAAAGGTATGTCTCCCCATACTGTTAAACATACTCTACGATTTCTTATTTTTTTACTCTCTTTACCGTGCTATAAAACATGGGTGATCGTCTTTCTCCTTTATTAAGGGGAGCTACCATTCGGAATTGCTTGACAAAGGATAGTATTAACTTTCATATATTGCAGACACGTTCGCGTACATCACATTGATAAGAACAAGGACGATCCCCTGCTGAGGGATGTACTAGCACAACGTCCAGACGGTCCAAATCGAGGCCGACGAAGGAGAGGAACACAGGCATAGTTCTTTACTCACATCAACCGCAAGCCTACGCTTCGATTTATAAAAAAAAAATCGACAGTATTCAAGTAAAATATTATTTCACTAACAGCTATTATGCTGATAAAGAGATTCATTGAAATTTATTATAGGAGATTTCACTGGCGCATATAGGAAAGGAATGGGAGTGTTTCATGGTTTCGGGTCACGGGAAAGCCAGCATGGAGTCTTGTTTAGTTGTTTACGAGTTGTTGTAGGTTCCTAGCATAATATGATTGACGGTAATTGTAGGCTATGGCGCCTAATATTACACAGAGTATCGAGGCATAAGTTATTACAATAGGTACTCTTCCATTATATCTGCTGCCAAATTACCATTCAAGCCGACTTTACTTACCTTAGATACCTGCTATGACTATGTAAGTAAGTAGGTGCTTACCAAGTAAGTGACTTCCTAGGATTATCTGTATCAGAATCTGCCTAATACCATCACCGCTATTGCAACTGAATGTGGATAGAATGACGAGTGTTTTTTTTGTGACCCTTGCGCTAAGGCAAGAGCAAGAGAGACGGCAGTGCCAACAGATGGCAAGAAGTTGCTGTCACTTCTGTTTTGTGCCCCCTTTCCCCCTACAATCGCCTGGAGTGGAAAAAAAAAATGGCAGGAGCATGAGCTCCAAAGCAGCCGAAAGGTAGGAGCGACAAGACGGAGCTTCTTCTGTTAGGCAGAAATTGGCAGCAGCTGCCCATGTGGATTGATCCCATTCTTCTGGGGGGTTCTCTTGAGCACTGATTTCATTTTCTGCTCCTTTCGTGAATATCTGTCTTCCCTTTTCCAGCGAGGACACCATTTTCTTCTTTTTATCAAAGCATTCACATCAACCTCAGAAATAGTCACCGTTATCAGTCCACCTCTTCGCCGACTGAGAGCACAAAGGCTTACTACAATTCCAAGAATTACAAATCGTCTCTGGCCATTTTTACTAGGTGGTAGCAGATTCGCAATGGCGCATCCTAATGACAATCCATCGTCCCCGCGATCTTCAAGCGGAGGAGCCGATTCTTTCAAAGGAACGCCAGATACTCGGTTGACCTCCTTGACTCCAGATGATTGCTCAAAGTCGTCCAGTCTACTCAAGAGTTTTACTCGGACAGCTGTCGCTACGTCGCCTGCAAGGTTGCCTACTAACAGCTTTCGTAACACGGTTTCTCATCTAGACAAGGATCCTTTCATCACCTCCATTCAAGGTGTTGGCACGAGACTATCACCAACAGCATCAGCATTCAGCCCTTTCGTTGGTAACACCTACATACGCCTTCCAAATGGCGATGGCCCTATTTCTGCTGCGCTGAGTACCGATATGGGTTTATCCAGAATCCTCGTGATATCATCATCCGCTCATGTCTCTGTTCGTGAAGTGGAGGCTTTATTGACGGTATGGGTGCTAAAAACGGCCCAAATTGATGAATGCTGACGTGGTATGCTTCTAGGACATTGAAAAAGATGGTAATCCCACTTACGGAGCGAGAAACTTCAAGGTTTGCAACGGTGGTATTTTCATATACTTTACGGATATCAGAGATGCTTGCGCTGTTCAGACAAAGCTTCACCAAGTTGACAAAGAATGGAAAATCGCCTTTGCCAATCCTATGCGTATCCCCCAGTCCCAAGGCACTCAAATGGAGATGGGGCAGAGTGTAGGTCATCTGGATGCTGATCATCAGATTGAGCCAGAAAAGATTTCTGGTTATGCGGTCGGCCTTTCTCACACTGGTCAAGTTCAAGTCTTTGCCGTGGTCCCACCAGGGGCTGTTATTGACCCAGCTCAAACTATGGGAGCGGCTCATCGATTCTTGCAATCACATGGTCGCCTATTTGCCTTTGTCAGGCTGTCCACTTTCCCAAATGGTTCCTTCAGGGCTGTTGCCGAGTTCTGTGACACCACTGCCGCATTTCCTGTTATACAATCGTGTAGTGGTGGTATTTCCACTGAGGTTTGTCGTTCTGATCTACATATAATCGCACTTGTGCTGATATTTACTATGATTAGGGAATTCAGCTCTTTGCATCAGCATATAACCTCGATGCTTTGTCGGCTTCAGGGGTCACGGAAGCGATGGACGAGATCTCTATAAGCAAGAGAGTAGATGACATAGGCCAACGCATTAGCTCTCTTGGCTCTGCCCTCCCTCAGACTGGCCAGGGTGACTCACGCTACAACGCACCTATTGCAATGTACCCTTTCATGTTCCAAGCACCATTCACTCCCGCAATGCCATATATGTTGGATTCTTTTCTTCCAACGACGCAGACAGGCTCAGGCAGTCCTTTGACTCCATTTACTCCACAATACCCCATCTTCGGTACTTTGTATCAGACGCCGCCTTCTCCGGCTCTCACTGCCCAGAACAACTACAGTCCGTCTAGATCATTTTCTGAGGCCGAAAGAGTAGATGCTCGTCGACAGAATGCTATGCGTATCAGTCGGTCCGCCTACCACAGCACTACAGGCCACCATAATCATGTTGACATCAATCGCATTCGGGATGGAATTGATGTTCGCACTACGGTGAGGCAGTCTTCCATGATATAGTACTTGAGCTTTTCCTGACATTCGCAGATTATGCTTCGGAACATCCCAAACAAAGTGGACCAGGCCATGCTTAAAAGGATCATTGACGAATCTAGTTGGGGAAAATACGATTTCATGTACCTTCGTATTGACTTTGCCAACGATTGCAAGTAAGTTATTCATGTTACCCTCTCCATCTCTATACTGTTTGTACAGACAATAATGGTTTTGAGCAGTGTTGGATATGCATTCATCAACTTTGTAGACGTAAGTTTTGCTCTCTCCAAACGATCCTTGAACCTGACTAACCTTTGCTGATAGCCTCTGGATATAATTGATGTGAGTACAGCTAAAACAGATCGATCTTTGAAATACCAGACGCTAACCTAGCTGGCTCAAAGTTTGTCAATGCTCGAGGAAACCAGCGTTGGTAAGCTTCCTCGTGTGCCTAATTGCCTACTTCTATCAATATTCTGACACATTTCCGCAGGAACTGTTTCAAGAGCGACAAGGTAGCAGAGATTTCATATGCTAGTTAGTTTGCTCCATGAGAATTCTTATTGTTGTGGATGTTAACGAGGTTTTACAGCTATCCAAGGTAAGGACTGCCTAGTGCAGAAGTTTCGAAATAGTTCCGTGATGTTGGAAGCACCGCACTATCGCCCTAAAGTAGGTGACTCTATTTGGTATATCGCTTTCTCGAGTAGATGGCTGACAGGAAAAAGCTCTATTATACATCCAATGGACCAATGCCCGACCTTGCTGGGCAAGAAGAGCCGTTTCCAGAGCCCGACAACCAGTCCAAGATGAAGAGAAGCTGCGAAAACGCTGAACATGTTGGTGAGTCATACACACAACAGCACTCATATTCTGGATCTGTTTAACCTTACTGTTATTAGGACTCTTCACGCCTAACGCTGGACAGCACTTTCGTGATGAGCAGCGACGTCGACGATCCCAATATGACCGAGGCACTCGTCTTGCCGCCCTTGAAGAGTATGACTATGAGGCAGCCATACAGCATCTCTACGGCTCCGCGACTTAATGAGCAAGAAGCAAGACCCTCGGCCAAGTTGCCTTCGGTTAGCAAAGGTCTCAAATATTCTGTGACGTCATTAAAGTTTACTGGTTTCATTTGTGATGATCGTTTTGCTCATACGGACAAATCCACTTTGCTATTTATCGCTTGATAAACCATCAATTTCACAATGTTAAGTAGGACGCGTAGCTAGCTAAACAGAAAGAAATGTGGTTTTTACTTCTACAATACGTGTTGTATGCAATGAAATGGAAACGGGCTTCATGTTCTTGCCATGGAGCTGTTATCAAACATGTAGTAAACATTGCATTAGTACTATGCTCTGGTAATAATCAGGTAATGCACTACCAAGGCAGTATCAACTATCAGCCAGTATGTTACAAGGAAATGTCTTGCATCAAGTATCTTGAGCCGATACCAGGTGTTCAGGAAGTGAAGGAAGTGGCTTTCGAGGTGTATTTAGATGGATTGGCGTCGGGTGATGAATTGACTTGAATCGTGAATCTTGGTCCAAGTAGCGTACATCTGAATATTTATCGCCGTCTTGCAAATTCAGAGTACCAAACGAAGAATGTCGTGGAAGCTCTACTTGGTTAGCTCCACAAGTTGGCTGACGGGGTTCTATCGTCTCCGACAAATCAATATTTGTTCGTTTGTTTGGTACGTTAGACGCAGCCTCAGAAGGCGAAACTGTAACTACTGGTATCTTTGTCGTCAAGACTCGCTGGTCTGATTCGGCGCCACTATCAGGTTCATAGAGGCTATGCAGCACTTGGCTAGGGTATGGCGATGCTGAACTAAATGAAATATTGCCAGCTTGTTCCTGCAAGGATGTAAGGTAAGGAATGGGAACCCCCCGAGAAAAAATAACCAAAAACAGACAAGAGAGCAGAAGTATAGCCTGCACGATTGCCATCCTCTTTTGAAAAACAACCTCGTCAGCCAACAGATTGAGCCTTGTGCTCAAAGCTATAATGTCGCGTTCAGATTGCTCCCGCTGGCTTTCGAGAGCCAGTACAGTCGATTGCCATATCTGTTCGTACTGCTCGCGTACATTGCGCATCTCCGCGAGCACAGTGTGATTGAGGTCTCCGAGGAAACGTGTGAGCTTTAGTATCTGCTTTTGCTCTGTCCTCTGCAAAACATCCTGCATCGCCCGCGACTGATCCTCAACGTATTTGAGTGATAGCGTAAGGTTAGATTCCACTTGCTGCAAACGCTTGGTGATAGAGTTGAAGAAACTACCTTGCACGGTTGGCGTTGCAGCTGGGGCGCTCAAGGTCCGACTTTTTCCTCCTCCCGAGCTTGATCCAGCGGCATCCACGGACTCTACTGAGGCTTGCGTATTATCAATAGCGGATTGGGAAGAATCTGTTTGCTTTAGTGGCGGCACAGTAGAGGCATCACGGGCCGGGGCGGGATCTGATCTCAAATAGTCTTGTTGGAAGGCGGGATCTGTTTCTAAGATACGGTCTTTAACCTGTCGCTTCAACCCTCCGCCGACTGCACCTAAGCCTGGGTCTGCTGATCCCATTTTTCCTACTAGACTGGGATGTGCGGCACATGTCGCAGTCAAGTGGTAGAATGGACCTTCATCTAATAGCGGCAAAGAAGTGCTCATAAGCCCTAACAGGATCTCATAATCATCTTCAATGTTTGGCCTAGTTACGGCTGCTGGTGGTGGTGCAGTAACAGTGGGAACTGAAAGATCCTCTCGCTCCTCATGAGCTTCCTCCTCTCGACTTGTCTCACTATCTTTCCATGAATCAAGCATCCTCGAGCCGTGAACGCGAAATAGAGAAACCGGGCAGTAGTATTCATTCCCATAGTGCGTTAGAAATTCAATTCTAACATACTTGGCCCAGATTTGAGGATTTGGTACGAGAAATGGCTGAATGTCACGCGAGTTTGCAGCTTCGAATATTCCAACTTCTCTCCACTTGTCCGACTTCACGGGATATCGGTCACTCACACTAACCCGGAAGTGGCGGACCATACTTGAAAAGAATTCAAAATTGGCGATAACAATCGTGTCGATGAGGATATCGTCGCTGAGCTCGATTATTACATACTTATTTTGCGCAGCACACTCGAGTAACATATAAGAGTCTTTATTCTCAACCAGAATTGCTTTCGCATTTTGCGCTTGTGGTCCCGCTTTCAAGATTGTGGCTCCCGCATCGAATGAAGAGTACGAAAAGCGCTCCTTGCAAGTCTTCCCTGCATCCTTACTTCGATGTATGGTTGCTTTTCCATCTTTGAACATCAAGGCTTCATCAGTATCATCACCATTGTTGGAACTTGTTGGGTCCGCAAGAGACCCCGATTTATTTCCTTCCCCGTCCCCATAGTTATCAAAACTAAGAGATATCTCCCCCTCTTCACCTAGCGCCACATCTTCTAGATCAGGGGAAGATCTATCAACTTTCTGGCGCCCACTCGAATTTCGATAACGCAAGTCTTGGGGGTCCTGACCAGTTTGCTGTAACATCATCTCCTTCCAGTCCTCGAATGACATGAAAGGTGTCGCAAAAATGTCGTTTGCCGCGGCTTTTGTGTAAACATCTGCTTGTGTTGTAGCAGACGGAGGATCGTGCTCATCGACCATGAATCGCGCAACATGCTGCGTAGTGTCATGATATACACTCGAGACAGGTAGCTCCGTCGAAATTGGTATCGTGTCTGTCCATGGACCCTTGAGGCAGAGCGATGGTAGCGAATGTGTAATATAGTTGATAGTACGTGCCTCACATTGGCTTGGCGCACTCGGGGGAGAAGCTCTGTCAATCAACCGATTTTGATCGCTACCCAACACTCCGCTTAATATAATGCCGAAAATAAAATAACCGTGCCAAATACACGAGACGAGTGTCATGGTATGTTATATGGCAAGTCATTTATGTGCTCCGTACTTGGAGGTATTTGGACTTGAGATACAGTTACTGAAGAATTGAGTATTACTGAAGTGTAGAGTTATAAAGTACAAGAATAATATATAAATAAATACATAAATATATTATGTTATTTTGGAAACTTTTCGAATTATTTTTGACTCTAAATTATATTTATATAAAATACAAGAAATATTTTAAAAATCACTAAAATATATACTTTAATTATATAGCTCCTTTACTGATTTAATAATATCTAGCATTGCATGGTATAGCGTTTTCTAGTCATTACAAGTAGTTGTACAAGGATTTATTCTCTGGTGAGCCTTCTTATGCCGTTTTTTTACCTCCAACAGAGTCTCAGCGCAAGAAAAAAAAAAGCTTGTAAGTACAGAGACAAATCGTTAATACCCTGTATCGAAAGGACTACTTTATATATATCTATAGATTCTTCGCAAATAAACCCTGTCTGGGCTAGGATAGGCTAATATGGAGTATAATGCTAGCCCGAGTGCAAGATAATACAATATAACACTTTAATAGTTTAAAGTATAAGTACTATATTATAAAGTACTCTAATTAACTCCAAGGGCTAGTATATACCTAATAGTACTTTATTAAGTAGTATTAACTACTAGTATCGTATATATTTGAAAATATAATATAATATAAGCTTTATTATTTTGTATATAATTATTTCCAAGCTTACTTGAAGAGCTAGCGCAGAATAATATTATTGAAAGAATCGGCAATGGACTAATTAAGAGATCGATATATTATATACTTATCTAGCTATATTACCCAATCAAGCTACTTTCAAGAACTTATCCCTAGTTAAATATATAAAATAAATTAATAAAGCACTTAGTTCTATATAGTTCTTTATCGATTAAATATATTTTATATATATTAAAGTATTAATTTATATTATAATATAATCATTAGTAATTTTAAATATATTAATATTAATAATAAAAACTAGTTTCTAATGATGTAATTAGTTCTTGTAATTACTAATAGCTTTCTTAGCTCGGAGGTGCAGTATAGGTGCACTTATACAAGTACTAAATAGCCGGCTCATGTTCTTGCATATAGAAGGACACCTCAGCGGTTATTGATTTGCGCTCAACAATCGTGTTGTCGACGACCCTTCAATATCGACTGAGGCTATCCTTCTTTGACGCATGATCGTACTATATTCCATTAAATGGATCAAGTAATAGGCGGCGATCGCCTCCCGCTGGAAACATGGTTTTGGGAGATGCCAATGTGCACTCGATGGTGGACGGCAGCAACTGTTTTAACAAGTGCGCTCGTCCAGTGCCACATGGTGACGCCATTCCAGCTATTTTATAGCTTTCGAGCCGTTTTCATTAAGTCCCAGGTCGGCCGATCTCTATCCACTGCATATTCGCATCTCCTAACTTGTGACTAAATACAGTATTGGCGCCTCTTGACAACTTTTCTATATTTTGGCCCTTTTTCACTTGACCTGCTCTTTCACATATATTTCTTACAACGATATGCGCGGCTGCTAGAAGAGTCATCAGGAAGATCGGCTGCATATTTCTCCTGGCTTCTGCTCTATGCCATGGCGAGTCTTATTGCCTTATCGCCGCTTGTTTCGATGCCATTCCTTGGCCACCCACTCTCTTCTACTCTCGTTTACATTTGGTCTCGTCGCAATCCCGATACCAGGCTAAGCTTCCTTGGCTTATTAGTTTTTACAGCTCCTTATCTGCCGTGGGTATTGATGGCCTTTAGTTTATTCATGCATGGAACAGTGCCAAGGGATGAGATTATGGGTGTTGTCATTGGGCACGTTTGGTATTTCTTCAATGATGTGTATCCACCACTACACGATGGCTCCAGACCACTCGATCCCCCGACTTGGTGGAGACGGCTGTTTGAGGGACGTAGGACAGAAGCCTCCGCTACCGACATTAATGATATTATGGCTGCAGCAGGAAGAGATGTTGCTGCTGTTAATATGCGATAGCCAGTGAAAGAAACGATGGGCCTTGCTTATTTAGGTTTTGTAAGGCATTTGGTTATATTGAGATACAGCCTGGCGAATATAAATAGATTCAATGAAATAAGTTCTGGCAATGATTAGAGAATGTTTTGTATATGCATACTGAATCGAAATATAGGTATTATTTAAAACCATTACACTAGTAAAAAGAAAGCCACTATTATATTTATTAGTAATACATAGCTATTTACTAAATATAAATATTTATGAACAATTTCTATACAAAAATAAAATAAAATTCATATTTAATAGAAAATTCATATTTAATAGAATAAATATATTATTTAAATAATATAATCTTTTATTAATCAAGTACTCCTAGTTAATTCAATGCGAAGTTGGATCCTCAAATTTATGGAGACAAAGAGGGTAATATATACATCTTATCTCTACTTTGCAATTGAGGTTTCATGACTAGGTATAGAGTGAATAAATATATCGCCTCAAGCCCCCCTTGTCATGATATCTCCATGTTATCAGCTACTGATCGTGGTTTGAATCTCTGTGTGAAATCAACTTCCACGAGACCTCGCAGGTAGAACCCGTCACGATGCAAGATGAGCTTCTTCCTTCTGAAATTGATCAGGTTGAATCAGTCAGTCACTCTAATCCGCCTCCTTTATAGGTTGATGTTGTAAGAGCATCACTGCTAATGGTGACCAAGCTGATTCTTTCTCTTTATGAACCAGCTTCCCCCAGCGCGATTTCCAAAACACAATCAACGTTATCACGACTTCAAAGCTCACCGCAAGCATGGTCACTCGCTCGCCATCTACTTGGGCGTCCAGATGACAAAGTGAAGTTTTTCGGCGCGCTTACCATCATCGTTAAACTAAATACTGAGAGGTATGTCCGCCATTCAGTGCATTTTACGTCGAGACCTCAGAGTGACCTCTATCAGTGCGTCTCTCACCGAAAGCGATGCCATAGAGCTTCTTGTCTCGTTACTGGAATGGTACTCGGAAGCTCTACAACAAAAGTCAGGACTCCTTGTTATACGTAAACTTTCATCTGCCTTGGCCACCTATTTCCTGTATTTTCACAGACTTTGTGGTCGCTATATCTTCCACATTCTAGTTTGTTTTGCATCAAATAGGGCTTGGCAGCCCGGCACTATCGATGAGTCTGTTGACCTCAACGCTATATCGGAAAGTCTTACGGAGACACATATACACGCGGCTCTCTTGGTAATTAGCAATATTCTTGAAGATGTTACTCGCATCGACTTGAATGCAGCCAGCAAGTATGGATATCATCTCTTCCGTTATGATACTTTCACGCCGCTAACTCAAACAAGCGTCGGGCTCTACGACTCTGTCCTTGCAAACACATCAGATTCTGTCACGCTCATTGCTATGTGCCTGAGTCGAGACACGATATCTGCAGAGGTTAAGCAAGATTCACTGAGATGTCTTCAGGTAAGTGGCGCATCTTTCCGAGAATAGCAAATCAGGAAAGACTGATGAAATGCACACTAGTCTTGGGTTTCCTTTGCCCAAAAGACATCGGCGCGAAATAGTTACATCGCTGACTCTCTACGTCCCCTTATTGGAGGTTCTATTAACGCGTTGATCATTGAAGAGTCGTATAATACCGCCGCGGAACTGCTCATTGATGTGCTCTTTAATTGGCCTTCTCTGCTCAATGAACAGCATTACACGATGCTCTCCAACGTCTTTGATATGCCATGGTTTCAAAGCCGATACGAAAAACTCATTCAAGGTGATACCGACTTCGACTCAACACAGCTCGGATATGTACTGCTTGCATTTGGCGAAGCCAAGATACAAGCCCTTATCCGAGACGATGATGATCAAACCAGAAATATCCTATCTAAATTATGTGGTTTACTAGCGGCTGCTGGTTATCCGGTCGCCGAGAATAAGATTTTTATTCCTGCTATCGAGTTTTGGTCGACATTCACCGAAACTGTATCAGATATGTATTCGGACACAGCTCCCTCAAGTTCACTAGCCGCGCTTACGATACCATACATCTTCCAAGCGACCTCGCATGCTTGGAAGAAAATTATCTATCCTCCTGCAGATGAATTCCATTCTTGGGACTCGGGTGATCGTATTGGATTCAATGATGCAAGGAAAGATGTGGTCGATCTTTTGCAGTCTGTCTATGTCTTGATCGGACCAAGACTCGTCGAGACGTTTTCATCGTTGATATTATCCACTTTGTCAAATTCATCCTGGTTGGAACTAGAGTCAGCTATTTTTTGCCTCGGAGGCTTAGCCGACTGCAGTCGTGAGGACCCACGCTGCGATGGCTTTCTTGCCGCTGTTTTCTCGTCACCCCTATTTTCGGTCCTTCGAACCGGCCAGAAAGATATACCAGCTCGGGTAAGACAGACTTGCCTAGCTCTAGTCGAACAATACACGGAATACTTCGAGAGAAACACTCACCTTCTTCCAATTGCCCTAAGCCTTCTATTTACCGAAGTGTCCGACCATTCCATGGCTATACCAGCATCAAAATCCATACATCGAGTTTGCTCATCTTGCCGTCCACACCTCTATCCCCAAATGGATAATCTATTGGCCGAGTATCGCGTCTTAGCAAGTTCGACATCCCTTGATTGCATCTCTCGTGAGAAAATCATTGGTGCTCTTGCGTCTATTGCTCAAGCTATTCCCGAGGATGACAAGAGATACACTGCATGTTCAGCATTGCTTGATTTCATACAAGACGATGTGCATCAGTCAATGAAGTTATTGAACGTAATCAACGATGGAACATCATCACGCGAGATGGAGATCCCGTGTACAGATATCCCTCCTCTTGAACATATTGGCCTGCATGTGGGTCTCAGGGCCTTGAGATGTCTAGCAAGCATGGGCAAAGGCTTACAATCCCCTCCAGACTTCTCCATTGATCTCGAGACTGTCTCTACCCAGAAGATCAAACCCGCTAAATTGGTTGAGCTTCAGAAGCAAGTAATCAACATCATCATTGGGGTCCAAAACGTATTCACCGGGAGCTCAGAAGTCACAGAACTAATATGCAGCGTTCTACGCAGTGGTTTCTCCGAAAACGAGCCAGGACCATTCGTTCTTACCCCTGAGGATACAGTACGTTTTCTAATAGGACATTCACGAGATACTCCTAGAATTGGCATTATTGTCAGTACAGCATGTTCTTTTATTAGTTCCCTACCTCCTCAAATGCTAGACCAGTATCAAGAGATACTCTCAGATGTACTCGTTTGGGTAATTGGATTATTAAAACAGCTCCCTGGTAAGGAACTTCATTTCGCTAACGAGAACATTCCTATTGACATATAAGAGCAGAACCTGGAGCCGAACCTGAACTTGTGCAGAACGGTATAGATCTGGTTAGCCGGTTGCTGGCAAGAAGCCCCAGCACGTTCATTGAGCTAGAACCATCAGATGCAATCGAATTCTTTTTTCTGTTCACATTAGAAGTTCTAGATGGAAAAGAACCATTGCCTAAAGCGGCCGCTGCCGAATTCTGGGTGGGTGCACATGACATCCTTTGTCTTCCATCATTATTGGGCCGTTGTGAGGTTGGCTAACATGTCAATAGACTGTGTTTGTTGGTATACGAGGGGATGAAACGGAGCTCCAAGAGACCTTTAAGAGAGCTATGAATATGCTCGGGCCCTTGCTAACTCAGTGCCTTGCCAGAAACATCGGGGGCAATGCACTACGTAGCGAGTTGGACAGATTGAGTGAACCTTTAAGGAAAATTGTGGGCAGACATCCAATGGCAAAAGAATGGCTTCAGTCTGGCTTAGACCACCCTTCATTTCCCAGTCACAGGATAACCCCAGAGCAGAAATCGCTCTTCGTGAAGAAAGTAATTAGGTATGCTCCTGTGAAAATGGCGCCATACGTTCATTTTTACTCAGCCATGTCACTAATTCATCTTAGTCTGAGAGGCTCTCGAGCTACCAATCAAGTTGTCAGGGAATTCTGGCTATCTGCGAGAGGTACTAACTTTGCATATGCATCTTGAATTGGCTTGTTCGATGAAGACCTCAAATTCGACCTACAATAAGTTGAGGACTCATTGGTTTATTGAAGGTAACATACACACAATAACATGAATACCACAGTTATCTTCTGTCCATGTTATTTGCGTCAAAACGTGAAGGGTCAATTTTGACGACAATAGTGCATGGGTCTATAAGGTTGGTTTAGCGCGAGCGGCAAGCAAGTTGCCGTGAAACATATGAAAACGTTAGGGCACGCGAATTACTGATTACAACCCAACGGCGGCTTTCACGATTTGCATCGTTTCCTGAGCACTTTCTTGAGCTTTGCGTGCACCTTCCTTCTCTACCATATCAAGATAGGCGTCGTTTGCATATATCTTCATATATCGATCCCTGACGCCATGTAATCCAGCAATCAGTGCGTCCGCAACTGCATCTTTGAATATTCGAGGAGATGTGTTATCAAATATTTCAGCAAGTTGGGTTGGGCTGCGCCCCTCTGCATCAAAGGCAGAGAATATTTCTAATAAGTTAGATATACCTGGGCGGGTAGCAGGATCGTAAGAGATTCCGGAGATTGAATCCGTCAAGGCTGAGGCAATTTTGGACCGAATATCCTCCATGGTATCAGTAATAAGAATTCTTGATCGGTGCGCTTCGTGGGATTTCGACATTTTACTTGTCGGTTCTGTTAAGGACATAATGCGCTGCGTGGGGGCTGTCTTTCAGTGAGCCAACTAAGAAAAAAATACTAGACGGAGTAGTGGCAGAGGGACATACAAATTATGGTTGATGGGTGGACGAGATGGTTTCCGTAGGCGTGGTTGAAGTTTGTGACACATTCACGAGCAAACTCCAAATGTTGCTGCTGGTCATGTCCAACAGGCACATGAGTAGCCCTTGAGGCGCCTATCAGTAACCGTTTGACAAAGAGAAGAGTGTCACCAGAACTAGTCGCGCATGGAAGGACGTTGCTCGACTTACCGATGAACGAGGATATCGGCGGCTTGGAGGACTGGGTAGGAGAAAAGCCCCAGCTTTAACCGCGAACCAACAGGTCGATCGTCTAAAGTGGAAGACGAAGCTAAGCTGAGCTTACTCTGAGGCCGGTCAACAGGGCAATTCTCCGCGTAACGGTAGCTGTGAGCCTATCTACCTTCCATTGCGTCATTCTTGACAAATATCCTACAGATGCGGTACAAGCAAGTATCCACATCAGCTCGGAATGAGCTGGTATCTACAATTCGGGATTAGGATGAGATATGTTGAATGTTTAGGCTACTCAGACAACGAACAGAGGACTGGTAAAAGATGGTACATCTCTCAGGATCTAAGCCAATAGCAAGGAGGGCGGCTAGGACCTCCCTCTTGCGTTGTCTCAATGTCTTCGGAGACTGTGGTATGGTGATTGCATGGAGATCGACGATGGAGAATATTAGTTTAGTTGAATGTTGTTCCTGACGCTGCAGATTTAACCACTGCTTCAGTGCACCAACATAATTTCCAAGATGTGGTACTCCAGTGGGCTGGATACCGGAAAAGACGACCCGAGGCCGTAAAGATAGCTGTGCTACTTGAAGGCGTTGCATCTATACCTACCCGGCTCTATATCTTCTGGCAATACGGTAGATGGAAAAGGTGGGATGTCAAATTCACGCCATATTTCTTCATATCATAGAGTAGAAGTAGAGTTTCATATCTGCGCTAGTCAGTTTAAAGCTATAATTTCCTAGCTTATAATGTACTAAATTCGGGGCCTTAATTTTCCAAAACACATGTTATTCCGTACATACGTCCTATTTTGTCTAGGATACTTGATTAATAGTTTTATTTTATGCATAATAGCTCTATAAATAAATACCTAGGGTGTTAAATATATAAAGAAATGTAGCTTGGAGTATTAAAATATTAAACTAACTGATGCAGGCACAACCTACCTCATACAGTTGCAGAATCAGCATTGGCTTCTGCGCCTATATCGTCATTTCCTTCCCTATCCGAGTCCGGCACAATGGCAAAATTGAGATGTTTCCAATCCTCCAGCTCTTCAGTCACTGATCGCATTCTATCTCTAATGCTTTCGATTGCGTAGCTGCCAAGCAGCAGCCTCAAAGGCGGATAAGAGCAGTGAGCCAATTGCCAAACAAGCTCAGCGCACTTGACTGCGCTTGTGGGCTGGCGGTCGCCTAACCACTGTACCATGCGTTTCGCATGTAGGGCTGGAGATGTCGCGTTCGAGTAATGCTCGCTGGGTGTTTTGATGAAAAAGTGGCCCCAGGTAGGCAATGGATTGTTATCGGAGTCAGGTTCATCACGTCTGACAAGACCAGGCTCGATAAGAGTGGCCTTGACATGGAAAGCATCTGTTTCATAAAGCATCGCCTCGATGAGACCTTCAACGGCATATTTGGTGGCACAGTACGGTCCAAGGCCAGGAATACCCAGAGCTCCTGACGTAGAACTAAAGATTAAATACCTACCAGCTTGCTGTCGCCGAAAATAAGGCAACGTCGCGTGAATGATATGAAGAGTGCCCATGAAATTCGTCTCGAATTGATTGCGTAAGTCGTGCTCATCCTGATCTTCGCAAGACCCAATGACGCCGTAGCCCGAGCAGTTGGCCACCACGTCGACGCGTCCATATTGATCAATTACCTGCTGAAATACGCGGCAAACAGATTCCCGGGAGCGAACATCGCACAGCAGGCCCAGGCAATTTTCATGCATTCCTTCCATGTCCTCGGGCCGGGTCTCATAGACCCGGCCTACGGAGCTAACAAGATCTCCATGAGATAAGGCACATTTGACTAGTGACCGGCCTATGTGACCAGTGCCGCCAAAAACCTACCAATTCCAGCTGTAAGTAATGATGCCTCCCAAAGAGAAAAAGAAAGAAAACAAGAATGGCCCTTGTTGGTGCTAGAAGAAAGAAACGTACAATCCAGACGAGCTGCTTGGTAGGTCCATTCGGTGGAGGTGGATCGCAGCTCGTTGGTAGATGCAACCTGGGTTTTACCGGCCCGTCGCTCAATTCGCTGAGTTCTGTGCGAGACTCCATATCTTAGAGATCTCGACTTGCAGCGTGCGGGTAGGCGGATTCTAATAGCAATTGAAGCCTGCGCCTCTTGCGAAAGCGGACAGTGCAGTAAGGCATAAACGACAAAGGATACTGTGTGAATTATATGACGACCCCAAAAATTGTCCGAGGAAATCTCAATTTTTTTTTTAAGAACTGCTAGGCACATTGATCAGAGTGCAAGATGCAAAATTTAATATTTGCGACAGGAACTAGACAAAATCGTAAAATGGCATCTTTGTCTTTCCACGAATGAGCCATTATTCGACCACATTGCCACCAAGATGCCTAAACGCAGCTAATTGGGAGTGTTCGCTACTACAAAGAGCTTGGAATTTCATCTGTCTGACGTTCACAATCTTTCCATGCAATATTCCATAGCAAAGATATTCGCCGCTTACACTATCCGTAGTCCGCTAATTCTTCATGTTACACTGACTAGACTATTTCAGTTGAGATATTGGCCGACATATTCTTTACGGAATTCATTGCCCTCCAACTCCAGGCTGCGATTCAAGGGAGTCCATTTTGGCTCGTCCTTGAAGAGTCTCATGGCGTGCACATACTGCAAAATAAACGGATTAGCTGGGTCATTGTCCCAGTCACTTGCTCATTTCCTTCATATAAACTTACGTTGGACTCGTCGGTGGTGAATCGATGGAATATACCGGCAGGGAGGATAATGAGATCATCCTTTTCCAGCTGAATACGCACCCACTCATCACCCTTGTTCCGAACGTCAAAGTATCCCTGGCCACCTCGGATATACCGGATCTCTTCATCCTCGTGTAAGTGTTCGTTGAAGAATATCTTGACCTTCTCTTCATAGACGTCGCCCATCTTCTCAGGAGAAACAACAATCTCATCGCGATTCTTATATTTTCGTTCGACAGCTAACCTATCTACCTGACTTATTTCAGAAAAGTGATAGTAATATACGCCTAGATTGGCCAAATCGCTGGCTTTTACTTCGCGACCAGAGTCGTGAGGTAGACGCTGGTCGCCCTTTCATTATGCTACGTTAGGACACGCTAATGACACCATTTGGCAGTATTTTTGGTGGGCAGCTTACTGGCGCATTGTCGTACATGTATGCCTTCATCTTGAATTGCTGTTGTCTAAACTATGAGGGGTTTCAAGAAATCAATTTGGAGTGTCATCATTTGTGTATTTTGAGTATCTAACTATTGGATGAAGCTAACTGCCCCGCCATATCTACGCCTCGAAGTTTAATTAAGAACTCTGTACTCCGTACTCTGTACTTTGGAACTTAAATACCAGGTACTGTTCCGTACCTTCATTAGGTAATCGAGTAAAATAACTACAGCCCGTTCTATATTGACCAAATATAATTAAGCATATATCACTCTATTATATTCTATGATTTGGAAAAATAGAAGTATATTTTACAAGTGATAAAATAAACTATGTATCCCACATCTGGTAGAGTAAATTTAACAATTAATACTCCGTAGTTATTTTTATATTTCTCCATCCGTACCCTAGCAAGAAATGGAAACAGCCCCTCTCACGTGGCAGCCAATATAGAGAGTCGTTCTTATCTCAACAATCATAGCGTTAAGATTACTCTCATAAAACTAGTTTACTGTTCAATGTATAGAACTGTATTGGCCACTGCTCTAAATTTAACCCCCAAACGTCAACCTAAGCTGTTCATTCCATTCATCTGCCGCTTATCAACTACAGCTATGGCGAAAGCTAACACAACCCATAAGCTCAATAAGCTGAGAGCTTTGATGAAAGAGCACAATGTTCAAGTTTACGGTAAGGGTTTGCAGTATTTAGTCTAGTAGTGGCTAGCATGACTATCCAAACAAAATGTAACTTACAATTGTATCTTTCTCAGTTGTACCCTCGGAAGATAGCCATAGCTCCGAGTACATTGCTGCTTGTGATGCTCGGCGGGAGTTTATAAGCGGTTTTACAGGCTCTGCTGGATGCGCAGTCATCACCGAACACATGGCAGCTCTTGCGACAGATGGACGTTACTTCAATCAAGCTACCCGGCAGCTAGATGAAAACTGGACACTATTAAAGCAGGGGCTTCAAGATGTCCCCACGTGGCAAGAATGGGCGGCTGAGCAGTCTGCTGGGGGGAAAACCGTTGCTGTAGACTCATCCTTGATCACGGGCTCTACAGCAAAAAAGCTGGCTGATAAGATTCGTAAAAACGGCGGCTCCAATTTGGTGCCACTTGATGTGAATCTAGTGGACGTAGTTTGGGCTGACGATAGGCCTGTGCGACCTCAACAACGTATCACCGTTCTATCAGAAGATTTCGCTGGCAAATCAGTCCAAAGCAAGCTAGCCGACCTCCATTCGGAGCTTGAGAAAAAGCGATCACCTGGATTGTTCATCTCGATGCTCGATGAGGTAGCGTGGCTTTTCAACTTGCGCGGTAACGATATACCATACAATCCTGTCTTTTTTTCATATGCCGTAATCACACCCAAAGGAGCAGCATTATACGTTGATGAGTCAAAGTTGGATGAAGAATGCCGAGCACATTTGACGAAAAATGATGTTACTGTTAAACCATATGAGACTTTTTTTCACGATGCGGAACAACTTCACCACCAATTTGTCACTTCTGCCCAAGGCCAGGAAGAAAGCAGCTCAGGTAGCTTTCTCATGTCGAACAAGGGTTCTTGGGCGTTGAAGAGAGCTCTAGGCGGAGACACGGCAGTTGAAGAGATACGCAGTCCCGTTGGAGATGCCAAAGCCATCAAGAATGAAACCGAAATGGAGGGCATGCGAGCTTGCCATATTAGAGATGGTGCTGCTCTAATTGAATATTTTGCGTGGCTCGAAGACCAACTCATAACCCGAAAGGTCGTGCTAGATGAAGTGCAAGCTGCCGACAAATTGGAAGAATTGCGATCCAAACAAAAGAACTTCGTCGGATTATCATTCTCAACCATTTCTTCAACTGGAGCAAAGTTAGTTAATCGTCCTTTCTATATCATTATCTTCAACTTATTATACAAAACATTTTCCATTGGACGAAGAACAAATTATATTAACAAGCACTTCTAGTGCGGCCATTATTCACTACGGACCCGAGCGGGGAAATTGCGCTACTATTGACCCCCAAGCTGTGTATTTGTGTGATTCTGGCGCACAGTACTTAGATGGCACAACAGATACGACACGAACGCTGCATTTCGGAGAGCCTTCGGAGGCTGAGAGAGAAGCCTATACGCTAGTTCTCAAGGGAAACATAGCCCTAGATCTAGCTGTCTTCCCTAAGGGAACCACTGGATTTGCCCTTGACTCCCTGGCTAGGCAATACCTCTGGGTAAGTTCATACATATATCAGACCGAACTCATCCCTAACTTTCAGCAGAAAGCCGGATTGGATTATCGACATGGCACTGGCCATGGCGTGGGATCATTCCTGAATGTTCACGAAGGCCCAATTGGCATTGGCACCCGTGTTCAATATACTGAAGTTCCGTTGGCTCCTGGGAATGTTATATCGAATGAACCGGGCTACTATGAAGATGGCCGCTTCGGAATACGTATCGAGAACATTATCATGGTAAAGGAGGTTCAGACGAAACATGCCTTTGGTGAAAAGCCATTCCTAGGCTTTGAGCATGTGACCATGGTCCCCTATTGTAGGAACCTGATAAATGAGAGTATGCTCTCAGAAGCCGAGAAAGTATGGCTGAATGCATCTAATGCAGAAATTTTGGAAAAGACGAAAGCATTCTTTGAGAACGATACCCTTACAATGTCGTGGCTGACAAGGGAGACTCGGCATATTGAATAGAAACATCAAAATATATGTTTATGCTGTGCTACAGGCGCACAAATGCCGCCAAAATGAAGGTTAACGTGAATGATGCTATAAACCATTCATTTCCTGTCCCATAGTGCAAAAAAGGAGCCATCTTCACAGGTAACTTATTAAAAGTAATGAAACATGGTAGGCCCAATCCATATGAAGAAGCAACCTTGATTTCGTCGGCACATTAGAATAAACCCTGCGTATGAAGTGACGGTTACATGTTTGCTTACACAATAGCAAGTAGTAAATAATCCACTAATTAGTACAAGGGTGCGGGAGAAGATAGAAACCACAAAACCGGTGGCAAATCCTAACGTAAAGGAGAGGAGACAATTAATTGCATTCACTTGGCAAGGAGAAATTAAAATGAGACTTGCTTTACCCACCAATAATGCTGCCAGCAGAAATTTTCTGGATAACAGTAGGGGAAAATAATGGCTCCTGATGCCTTGAAGTTTGCAGAGTCGGTGTTATGGGAGTTTTACGTCGGGAGTCAAATCGGATACTGGAATTGGCTGTAAAGGCTCCATAGCACACACCAGTTCCAATAGTTCTGAGGAGAACTCTGCTTGAATAATAAAAAATAGAAGCTGGTTTCATTATTATTGAATAGTTAGTTATGTAGAGGAGGTTTGAAATGAAGATTTTAAGTTTCCAGCCAGTATTGATATTTTAAATAAAGAGAGAAGAAAGAAAACTTATATAATTTTAAATATAATATAATTTTTAATTACATATATAATTTATTATATTTATTATATTAACTAATATAACTTTAAATATAATACTATTAATGGCTTTTTATAAAATGAAACTTTATTATAATTTTATTATAATTATTTAATTATTATTATATATATTTAAACGAATTTATTTATAGTATATTTAGTATTATATTCAAGTATATTCTTATTCAAATAATAAATATAAAATTAAAAAAGTTATTTAGAAATAGATATTTTTTAAATTTTAT